>JBAIZL010000002.1:404596713-404616713 GCA_036971475.1 Prosapia bicincta | reverse complement strand
TATGATTGGATGATTGTTTGTATTAATTCGTTAAAATACGTTATACTAAAATACAAGGCGAAAACTTGTATACAACCAGGTGAAAAATAAAGTGAGAGGGTTTTTTTTTCCAGGCGAAAAACCTATTTAGGTTATGGTGTGACAGTTCAGTAGGAAAAGGTAGAGTAACAATTGTTAAAAATATATTTACAAAACCATAAAATATAAAAAGTTATTAAGATTAGAAATCAATATTTTCATTTAATGTCTGTTAATTTCTTTGTGAAGCCTAATGACAGATCACAGACAATTAATTCATGCTTTTTTTACACTCAACGTTTCGAATTTCTTTCTGAAATTCCTTTTCAAGAGCTTGTTTTTATTAAACCAATATACAACATAACTTACAATTTATAAAATTCATAGCCTTACATTAAACATAATAAAAACCAACAATACAAAACTCTTAGTAAATATTCTCATTTATAAGTCAACATTTTATCACAATAAAATTGGGAAAGGTTTTTGGTTTTATTGTGATACAAATTTGACTTATAAATGAGAGTATTTATTAAGAGTTTTGTATTGTTGGTTTTTATTATGTTTAAAGTAATGCTATAAATTTTATAAATTATAAGTCATGTTGTATATTGGTTTAATAAAAGCAAACTCTTGAAAAGGAATTTCAGAAAGAAATTCGAAACGTTGAGTGTAAAAAAAGCATGAATTAATTGTCTGTGATGTCATTAGCCTATATAAAAAAACCAGTAAACATTAGCATATGCGTGTAACGTCGTATGTATAACGATAGATGGAAATGCTCCGAATGAAAAATATTACTTCGTTATTGTTTTTGGGACATGATTGGGAAAACCCAGAGGTATTTTTAAAGGTTGTAAGTAGAGAGATTGTCAAAAGCAGCTTTATTTTTCATTGTGACAACGATAATAAAGGTTGGCGTGATAAGGAATTCCAACTTGTAACTTACAATCGTTTAATTCAATGCCTCAGAAGGTTGATTGCGTTTTTCCGATAACGAAGAGGTTAGAGATAATAAAGATGCTTATACTGTCTCCCCCCCCCCCACGAACAAGGTCTGAAGGGTGAAAGAGTTGGAAATCTAAATATGGAGTCGTCGGAGACTTCGTGTATGGGTCAGGAATAGATACGACGAACATTACGTGACGTCAGGAGTATGTTGTGGGGTAACAATGCAACTCTAATGCACTTCCACCACTCCTATCTCTCTATTACGTTTTATTCATATAATTTTGCCTTCACTGCGAATACTAACAGTAACTATAGCTAGTTCAATGAAAGATGTATTTTGAAATAGACAATTATCCGAAAGTGTAATCAAGCCTTTCTTGACTTAACGATGGCATGGTCACACCTCATCATTGTTTATTTTCAACATAATGTTTTACTTGTAGGTGAAATTATCATTAAAGCCAATACATTAAGGGCACAACTGTCAGTGTTTTAAGGTTATATTACCTTGCTTAATATAATATTTGTGTAAGTGTTCGATCGATAAAACTATAATTAATAAAACTGTTGCAAAGGATTCTCTGACGTCACAACAGTAAACACTGTCGATCTCTATCGCCACTTCTCGACCAATGATCACACTTTCCAGAATGATGTCTTTAATCGCAGAGAGAATAATTTTGCCGAGAGGGACATTAAAATATTAAGATAAGAGATTCTACATCTCGAGAACTCCGAGTAATTAAGCATTATCACTGTAGTTTATATTTATATAATGCAATTTTCTTTATAAGACTTTTTGTTCAAAAAACATTAGTACCATAGATAAACGCGTGAAATGGTTATTTGTATACGTTATTAGATTTAATAGAAATTTGTCTTCAAGATTTTTAGTCTTCATTTTTATGTACCTTGTTACATCTTCTTTAAATCTTTGTTAATAGTCTTCCCTGTTATCTTCTGTAAGTCTCAGAGAAAGTTAGAAATACACCAGGTTTATTTCTGTATATATTGTGAGAGGAATCAAAGAACACATTTTTGTTAATACATTAAATTTAGGTACTTACTTTATGTGTCGTGTTTAATGTTTACCACCGTAGAAAACTCTAAAGCTATTTATTTTAGTGAAAACAAACAGCCTTATTCCAAATATTGGGTAATACTGGACAAATAAAGTATTGCTTAATATCGATATTTTACGTTTCTAAATACGACTATTATCTACACACAATCGATATAGGCGAAAATATTTTACCTGACAATGCAAGAAAGCTTCAAGAACTAAAAAAAAATATAAATAATAATAAGTTTAAAAAAATGTTTAAAAAATAAGAATACAATTAAAATTTGGCTACTTTTGAAAAATTTAATATTTAGAAAAGAATGAATAATTAATTCACAATATGCACTAATCTTTTTAAACATAAGTTTGTTTAAATTACCCAGAGTAAAATGTTTTATTACAGTAGATTATACAAAGATGCAGGTACAAAGTACTGGTTTATATGGATTTGGTTATTAAACAAGAAATGTAAACAACAATGTTTAAAAGCTAATTCCTACATAGGTCACACAAAAAATTTTATTTTTGTTAAATTATACTAAATAATTACAAATAATATAAATAAAATAACATAACCTATGCGTTAAAACAGCTGTTCTACCACATAACCTATAACATAAAATCAGCTGTTTTATGAAATCATATGCTATCACTTATTTTAAGCCAAATGGGACGAAGTAACTATATTGCATACCTTGCCCCTTTTGTGATAAGTTTTTCTCCCATATAAAACTAAAACTATTTCATTAAATTATGATTTGAAAAAACTGTATTTACACCAAACGTCATCCAGTACAAGTTAAAAAATGTGTTTGAACTTGAGTGGATAAATAAAAAGTATTTAATTAACGATTTAAAATTAGAACAAACTATTTACAGGTATAGTGTGAACTAATAGAAGGAATTGAACAAAAAATACACTCTGCTTTTTTATTAGTGAAGTTACCTTTATGTTGCTTAAGTCTTTCTATCGTTGCACAGAACAAGGAAGCCGGGTTTCATTTTAACCTAGTTTAATCCAAGCGTTAGTAAACATACGTTTTGTATCTATCCTAATTGTTTGTGTTAAGAGTGTCCGCATCCATGCTCTAATGTTCTTTACTAAAATCGATTTTATAAACCATTCAAACATTTACCATAAATATGTTACTTAAAAATTTATTTTAAAGAAAAAAGATTTCGTACATACATCGCAAAACATAAATAGTGTTTACAGTTTGGAAAATACAAACGTAACGTCCATTACTATAGTCTATCCATTTTGGGAAGGCGGGTAAAAGATTAAGTCACCGCCCGAACTCCCAACAATAGCTTGGGTCAGGCGCTCGGCGGCCGGCCGCCCGCGCTAATGAGGCGTAAAAAGCACTCCACTCCAAAATATTATCACATAAAAGTAAGCGTATTTTTTAATTTTTTATTACAGTTTTGATGTCTACGTGTGATTTCATGAAAAACTAGTCCAAACACGACGGAGTTATGTCAATTAGTAAAATTAGTGGTTACAAAAAATTGTAGTGAGTACAATTTTACTAATTGACATAACTCCGTCGTGTTTGGACTAGTTTTTCATGAAATCACACGTAGACATCAAAACTGTAATAAAAAATTAAAAAATACGCTTACTTTTATGTGATAATATTTTGGAGTGGAGTGCTTTTTACGCCTCATTAGCGCGGGCGGCCGGCCGCCGAGCGCCTGACCCAAGCTATTGTTGGGAGCTCGGGCGGTGACTTAATCTTTTACCCGCCTTCCCAAAATGGATAGACTATAACAACACACTTGGTACTGTATAAAGTCGTTGCATCGTTTAATATAATAGAGCCCTGCCTTACATTTCGATAGTCTTACAGAGAGCTATCAGGCTGATTGAAAAGAAACAAATTTATTGGAGGCTTATTGGATAGTTTACGCATGAAACATTTGTTTTTGTGAAACCAAACACAATGTTACAGGATGGATTGTAGCGCTATTCTAATATGGCTATACAGTAATGGATTATAAAATAAAGGCAATTCGTGAAGAATTATTTGTCTGTTTTAAAAGTGAGGTTATGTTTGTACGACAATATATTATTGTTAGTTTTAGCCGCTGTTTATGTTTGAGTTACTTTTTGTGTGTTTAGGTAAGTTATGTGAACACGAAATAAATTAAAGTAATGCTATATTTGTGATTTATAACAATAGATTATTTTAAAAAAGTACTGAAGCCTCTAAACATAAGGGCCAATTTGTACTCTGGCATGTACAGCTACTCGACGCGACACACAGAAGCTGCCCATGCAAACGCATCATATTTCTGCGCCTTTAGTAAACGCGATAGCTAATAACACGTTATTGTGTGGAGAAGAGCTATAATTTGATGCAGCTCCTAGACAAGCGGTGTTTGATCAAGAATCGTGCTCTGTAATTGCCCTGTGACCTTCGGCATTGCGTCCAGTGAATGGGACGCCTTTGCGGCACGAGCCTGCCCTTCACTTTCTTCCAGACAACAAGTGCGACGATACGTTGCGAACTGTCCTTCATCTGTTAGTGAATTTAGAAGAGTCTTTCTTTATTATTATATTCATTTTATTAGTTCACACTCTACCTATATATATATATATATATATGTGTGTGTGTGTGTGTGTGTGTGTGTGTGTGTGTGTGTGTGTGTGTGTGTGTGTGTGTGTGTATAAAGAACTAAGTCAAAATACAAATACAAGAATTATAATTGAATTTACAATTCAAAGATTTTCGTTGGCTAACAGTACCAACATCATCAGGAATATTAAACAATTAAAATTAACGAAAAGCTTTGAATTGTAAATTCAATTATAATTCTTGTATTCGTATTTTGACTTAGTTCTTTATTAATACACAGGAATACATATTGCGATATATATATATATATATATATATATATATATATATATATATATATATATATATATATATATATATATCTTGGACACATTTTCAATCTTTTATAAAACACTTTTTATTTGTACATTCATTTTTAATACATTTTTAAAACTTGTAACGGATGGCACTTTATGTTAATACAGATTTTTTCAAATAATAATTCATTAATTAAATTTAATTAATTAATTTTAGTTTTACGTGGGGAAACAACTTTTCATTAAAGGGTCAAAGTTTGCAATATAACTAGTTCGTCTCACTTAGCATTAAACAGCTGATTGTATATTATAGGATATGTGGTAGAGAAGCTGTTTTAACGCATCGGTTATGTTACTTTATTTATACTAGTTTCAATAATATTTAATAAAAAGTAGCTAAAGTAAAATTTTTCCTTGTTGAGGTAAGTAGGAATTGACTTAGACACATGTTTCCTTTTATTACTAGATTTATTTGGCAATACCAACGCTACATCTATAAACGCTCTCTTAACTCCTTCGATGCACTACTTGATAAAATCACCGCTCTGTGCGACTAATACTTAGAACTTGTATATGACTATTTGCTAATATCCTTTGCGTATTGTAGTTGCTATGGCAACGCTTTGTCGTGGCCATGTTACAGTGTCGGACGACTTCTTGAGACCACGCTCCTACCAGAAGCCCATAAATCACGGCGCGCTATAGCGACAGCTTATTAGCGCTTTTAGCAATAAACCGCCTCTTGTTGTCGCAGCCTTGCCTAATGAGTGTGAACCAGCCGGTTCGTCCTGTCCGCAGAACAATGCCTCCCATTATCGAGCTATTGGTTTACTCTTGTCAGTTTAAAGGCTGTTTAGCACTGTGTGATTCCATTGAAAGCCAGGAAACAATTTACAAGTTTTGCTAATTTTTCAACTCTTTAAAATTCATGTTTAAATTTACAATTTAAATACATTTTACTATTTTTCTTACCACGAGTGCTGAATTTGTATTACCGCAATATTAAATTTTCTTGGTATTTTAAAATTAAAGTTGATTGTTGTAATCATCTTGATTTCGCTGGATAAATCATAAGCAAGTAGTTAAAGAACTAATGGTAAACTATTGACTTACTTGATGACGCGTTTCTAAACCGTCGTTTTTTGACGAAGGCACCAAACCTGCTGCTGGCGGCGATCGCTCAAGGTTGCAAGCGTATGACTGATGAGTGTGAGGGGGTGTGGGGTAAGCGGGTTGTACAATATGTAATGGAAAAGGGTGTTAAATTCAATATGAGTGTGTATGTTTAAGATACGTGTTGTGTGAGCTATTAGAATGTAAGCTCTGGTTACAAAAAAACGTTTACATGTATAATAAGAAGACGAAGTGTCTATCAACAACCCGTCTACCCTGCTCATCATCCTTCTTACATCATGTCCTTCCTATTAAGTTCTATGTTTCCCCACAATCCTAGCTCTGGTTACATCGACCCTTTCCTCTTATTAGGGATAGGCCCCTCGTTATGTCAATAATTGAGTGTCTACCCTGCTCATGATCCTTCTTACATCATGTCCTTCCTATTAAGTTCTATGTCTCCCCACAATCCTAGCTCTGGTTACATCGACCCTTTCCTCTTAGAAGGGATAAGCCCCTCGTTATGTCCCCAATAGAGCGTCTACCCTGCTCATTATCCTTCTTATATCATGTCCTTCCTATTAAGTTCAATGTCCACCCACAATACTAGCTCTGGTTACATCGACTCTTTCCTCTTAGTAGGGATAGGCCCCTCGTTATGTCCCCAATAGAGCGTCTACCCTGCTCATCATCCTTCTTACATCATGTCCTTCCTATTAAGTTCTATGTCCCCCCACAATCCTAGCTCTGGTTACATCGACTCTTTCCTCTTTGTAGGGATAGGCCCCTCGTTATGTCCCCAATAGAGCGTCTACCCTGCTCATTATCCTTCTTATATCATGTCCTTCCTATTAAGTTCTATGTCCTCCCACAATCCTAGCTCTGGTTACATCGACCCTTTCCTCTTAGTAGAGATAGGCCCATCGTTATGTCCCCAATAGAGCGTCTACCCTGCTCATCATCCTTCTTACATCATGTCCTTCCTATTAAGTTCTATGCCCCCCCACAATCCTAGCTCTGGTTACATCGACCCTTTCCTCTTAGTAGGGATAGGCCCCTTGTTATGTCCCCAATAGAGCGTCTACCCTGCTCATGATCCTTCTTACATCATGTCCTTCCTATTAAGTTCTATGTTCCCCCCCCACAATCCTAGCTCTGGTTACATCGACCCTTTCCTCTTAGTAGGGATAGGCCCCTCGTTATGTCCCCAATAGAGCGTCTACCCTGCTCATGATCCTTCTTACATCATGTCCTTCCTATTAAGTTCTATGTCCCCCCACAATCCTAGCGCTGGTTACATCGACTCTTTCCTCTTAGTAGGGATAGGCCCCTCGTTATGTCCCCAATAGAGCGTCTACCCTGCTCATGATCCTTCTTACATCATGTCCTTCCTATTAAGTTCTATGTCCCCCCACAATCCTAGCTTTGGTTACATCGACCCTTTCCTCTTAGTAGGGATAGGCCCCTTGTTATGTCCCCAATAGAGCGTCTACCCTGCTCATGATCCTTCTTACATCATGTCCTTTCTATTAAGTTCTATGTCCCCCCACAATCCTAGCTCTGGTTACATCGACCCTTTCCTCTTAGTAGGGATAGGCCCCTTGTTATGTCCCCAATAGAGCGTCTACCCTGCTCATGATGCTTCTTACATCATGTCCTTCCTATTAAGTTCTATGTCCCCCCACAATCCTAGCTCTGGTTACATCGACCCTTTCCTCTTAGTAGGGATAGGCCCCTTGTTATGTCCCCAATAGAGCGTCTACCCTGCTCATGATCCTTCTTACATCATGTCCTTTCTATTAAGTTCTATGTCCCCCCACAATCCTAGCTCTGGTTACATCGACCCTTTCCTCTTAGTAGGGATAGGCCCCTTGTTATGTCCCCAATAGAGCGTCTACCCTGCTCATGATGCTTCTTACATCATGTCCTTCCTATTAAGTTCTATGTCCCCCCACAATCCTAGCTCTGTTTACATCGACCCTTTCCTCTTAGTAGGGATAGGCCCCTTGTTATGTCCCCAATAGAGCGTCTACCCTGCTCATGATGCTTCTTACATCATGTCCTTCCTATTAAGTTCTATGTCCCCCCACAATCCTAGCTCTGGTTACATCGACCCTTTCCTCTTAGTATGGATAGGCCCCTTGTTATGTCCCCAATAGAGCGTCTACCCTGCTCATGATCCTTCTTACATCATGTCCTTCCTATTAAGTTCTATGTTCCCCCACAATCCTAGCTCTGGTTACATCGACCCTTTCCTCTTAGTAGGGATAGGCCCCTCGTTATGTCCCCAATAGAGCGTCTACCCTGCTCATCATCCTTCTTACATCATGTCCTTCCTATTAAGTTCTATGTCCCCCCACAATCCTAGCTCTGTTTACAATCCTTTCTTTTCCTTATTTAGACAAAAGCGATAAGTCGCATTGCTTTAAAACTTTTACTTATTTAATATGAATACTGAGTGTCTACGAACAAGAAAATTTGCTATAAATACAAAATTATTCGTTTTAATAAAATATAAAACTTCGCATCCTAATTTTATCGTTCATTAAAATTACTTTATAAAATTATTTACACAAATAATGTTTTAATATATTTTTAAATATATTCAAACAATTTGTTAACGTTATACAAACTATTTTCTATCCCGATAGTTCGTAGGTATCTGTTTACACCCCCGGGTAAGAGCAAGTATACTTCGGCTAAGCCACCTCCCTCAGTTCGAGAGGATGATTATGCCATTTCCTACTGTAGCCTGCTCATCGCACGGGTCGCCGATAGAGAGTAGGTCCAGTTCAGGAGCACAAAGGACGCATGACTCCCTCCAGAGAATCTATCTCCTTACCTTACGTTTACATTTTCTTCCTTATTCTCCGGTGGTGATAAAGGTCATACTGAATGAACAGCTTAAACATACTAAAAACCTACTTTCTGAATAAACATAGGCCCTTAACACTTCGTAAAGCATCACGTTCCTTTCGCTTTTACCAGACCTATTTGACAAAAAATATGTCTGGATTAGGCGCTGTCAACATCTCGGTACATTAATAGGCTCTATAGCCTAAGGGCTACATTAGTTAATTACCTAGTTATAATGTATTGAATTCATTTTATAAATAGAAAGCACACAATTTACACGTAACTACACTGTTAACAAGTAATTTAAACAAACATTTCTTAAAGCCAATTTCTACTTATGTTTGAAAAAATATATTTTAGTTACTTTTTTATTAAATAATTACAATTAATATAAATAAAATAACATAACCTATGCGTTAAAACAGCTCTTCTACCACATAACCTACAGCGGTTTTATTACATTTTTGTTATCACTCAATTTAAGCCTAATGGGACGAAATAACTATATTGCATACCCTACCCCTCTGTGAAACGTTTTTCTCCATATAAAACTAAAACTAATTCAATAAATTTAATTATTGAAATATTATTCGAAAAAACTGTATAAACATAAATAGTCAAGTTTAATCCACTGCAAATTTAAAAAGTGTATTTGAACTTGAGTGAATGAATAAAAATTAATTTATTAGAGCTTTAAATTTTGAACAAGATATATATATATATATATATATATATATATATATAAGGAGAGTTTGAATCAATAGATGGAATTGAAAATGCACTGTATACAAAAGTATAAAATTTGGAGTGCAACAGATTTCTCCGAAGTGTAATTCTTGTGGGCAACCAGTGGTTACTCCAATCTGTGCGGTAATTAGGAACCTGTTCCTTGTTCATAAACCGCTCCCAATTTGGTTGATGGGCAAATAATTGAAAGATACCTTTATTTGCAGATTATAAACCACACTTTCGTTGATGATTTCATTAGGGAACTTGTACTCGCTACAGAAGGACGAAGTTTTGTAGTGCATTCGTTACGAAAGAGTTACTTGTAGCAACTGTCATTTTAATTATAGATAAGACTGGAATTTAATTTTAAAATGTTCACAAACATTTTATTTGTGTAATTAAAAATAAGGGTTTTACAGTTTTGCTGTTTTCCACTAAACTTCCTATCTTATTCGTTCCTTCAATTTTCCTGTCGTCTCATTCACCTTCTTTTAATCCCGTCTTCCAAGTCTCCGCTTATTCCAACTCGCCTCGATGGGTTCGATTGATGCTTCCTTCCATTCTTCAATTCTAGAGATATCCGATTGTGTGTCTTTGTAATCGGTGTCTAATCTAAACTAGCGAAAACAATTCGGATGTTAAATATTAACACAAATAATCGTATTTTGTTCTCACAATTAATTTCACAACATCGACATGGTTTATTATAGACGCGGTAGAGATGCCTAAGTGAATCGTACGGGATTAAAAAACGGTAAAGTGGCCCAACACAATTACTCACCCAGCTTTTACCTTGTCATGGTGAATTTTCACAATGAAGTATGATTGGGCAGTGTTAGACTAAGGCAGGAGTGTTCAGGTTAGAGGTTAGGCAACACTTCCTATTATTCTATAAATAAAGCCTTTTTACCCCTACGTAATTTCTTATCCCTCTTCCTACAAGAAATGAACTGGTTTATCCTTGAGGTGCACGACACCTCTATACCAAGGGGTTTCATGTCCTTGCCGTAATTCTGCTTACACGCAACCCACTCCTATCCCTCCTTCATTTAAAATAAACACTTTAAAACTAAAAAAAGAAATCCTATATTATATTTTTATATTTTACTCACCGACATTACAGGGTCTCTATCAGTTTCTGTCAAGCGCCAATGATTTGTTAATTTATTCAAGTATTTAAAGCATTCATTTAGCGGTTGAAAGAACAGAAATCATTGAAGCGTCCAATGAATGAATGAACGCGGATCATTAATACTATTCAGAACTGTTTCACAGACTAGAAGGAATCTGATAAAATGATCCGTGAATAATCTGACAACTCAGTGCAACAGATACAAATAACTGTTATTTGGCGTGGTGAGCCTTTTGTCTCGTGCCTTGAACTGTTCATAAAGTAAATCTGAGAGAGGGCGTAAGCGGAAGAGAGAGAGAGAGAGAAAGAGAGGATAGAGAGAGAGACAGGAGGAATTTTTATTTTATAATTTAGTAATGACTTATATATTTAGGTAAATGTAGTAAATATATTTAGATGAAGTTATTTATCATGTTATAGTGGGGGGGATGGTTTTCATGTTTATATCTTTTTATTGAATATCTCGAGCATTGTCATAAACAATAATTTCACTTCTATATATGGAAGAAAGTATGATGAATTTATATGACAGACAACCTGCAACCACAATGTTATGCAAACTAATGCAACATATACATGTAGTTACTACAAACCTAACCTCAGTTAGAAGGTGTTTGCGAGTTATTACAACAATTAGAATACCTAATAAGGAGTTTATGAAGATTTCCCCCGACTAATTCAGTGGCCGCATCTTCTAATTACTTGCAGTATAATCACAACCTACTATTAATGGTCCATTGATATTGCATGTAACTAGACGAAGCCTATAGCGAATATTAGGCAAGAAACTTCGTAAATTTGTAATATAAAATTTATACTACCTTTTCTAGAAACATTTATTTTAAATAAACCTATAATTGAATCCGTTAAAACAATTATTTATTTGAAATACAGGTTTCAGATTTTATCAATTTATTGAAGTTAGGTTCTAGTTATCGGAATTATATGTTTTGTTGCTTAAACTCAATATAATGTTCCTATAGCTCTATCACTGCATTTAGACAATTGAAAATAAGAAGAAATAAATTGTGCAAAATAAATTGTGTAAAAATAAATTACTTTATTTAACCGTGATAAAATATTTTTTCAATTCCTTTCTTTAGTTCACACTCTCCTAAGACTATATATATGCAAGTTTCAAATTTTCAGTCATTAATAAAATACATTTTTTATCTACTCAAGTTTAAATACATTGTTTTTAACTGGTAGTGGACGACAATCGGAGTTAATTCAGTATTTGAAAATATTCTTTATTTATTCAATTTGGTTGTATAACTTTAGTTTTATATGGGAAAAAACGTTTTACAAAAAGGGCAAGGAATGGAACATAGTTATGTTGTCCTATTTGGCTGAAAATAAGTGATAACAAATGGTTTCATTTAACAACTGATTTTATATAATAGGTTATGAGGTAGAACAGCTGTTATAACGCATAAGTTATATTTTACTGCATTTATATTATTTGTAATTAATTGTTTAATAAAAAGTAACTAAAATAAAAGTATGTATAGCCTTTTAAAAGGTTCTGTATATATTATGGTTAATTTCGCAACATACAAGTGGGCTATACTTTCAAATCTTATTTCTAATGTCCGCCCTAAGGAGCTTACAACGTAAACGTAGCCCTAAAGATGGCACATATAAGGAAACTCACCCGAGGGATTGCTCCGAACGGCTTCTGATTACTGTGTAAAGTAAATAGGTTCACGTACAACGCCCCTCCAGCTGTAACGGTGGTTTCGGCAAATTTCTGTCATTATCAGCTACGACGGATTTTGCAACAGGTGAAATAGCGTATGCAAATCACTAGGACGTGATTTCTGCCACTCGTCACTATATTATTGCGTAATTTTGTTTTTTCTAATCACAATTAAAGTACAACCTTCTACTAAGCGACACAATTTAAATGCAGAGAAAATATGTTTTCAATGAATATGTCTAGAATAGTGTTAATGTAGGGTATTATACAATTCCTTGCTTTTTGTTAACATTTGCAGTGGCATCGATAGAGTTTGGGCAGCCTCTACAAGTCGAAGTTTCTCGCCACGAACTCTCGTATCTGTCCTCGGTATTTCGTATCCCTCGATGATTGCCTAGTACTTCATTCTTAACCGAATAAAATTGTTAACTCTGGACCTGTTATTGCTAGGCTTAAATACAAAGTTTCCCAACATTAACTAACAACAATGGTATTGAGTATATTTTAAGCTCAGTTTTATAGTCATTACACTTTCAGTAATTTAAACTTTCTAAAGAAAATCTGTCTCTTATATGATTTAGCTTGTTAATCAGTAAACAGCTGTCTTATACTTCTTTTAGAGAAAGCTTAAAGGTTAAATATCACTAATATGAGTTAAATACGTTTTAAATTTAATTTTTTGTAATGTTTAAAAGAAAGATAAATGTATTTAAATCATGTGGTTACCTGCGATTCTATACAACAGCTGTTTTAATACTCATTGGTTAAGTTACTCCCAGTATTGTAGGAACAGTAAGGTAAAATGTATGTCTGAAGCAAGTTACATTATTTCCTAAAAGTTTAACGCTAAGTATATGAATGTTATGTACTGAAACATTTTAATGTTTTGTGTCATATTTACTACTATTTAGACAGAAGGCTCGAGCGGTATTTCCTTTAAAGTTGTTACGTGTGGTAAATGTCGAATATCAGAAATAAGAAAAACCATCCTAGAACTAGTGGACTGCGGGAAGGAATTAACTCTTCAATGGGTACCTGCCCAATGCGGAGTACCCGGAAACGAAAAGGCTGACGAAATTGCGAAAATAGCCTCAACCATGGGACCTACAGATGAAGGCAAACACTCCCTGCTACATTGCAAAAGTGTAAGCAGGGAAATTTTCAGAAAACTTTGGTGTGAAAATTGGGAAAAAGAGTCTACTGGGCGACACCTTTACCAGCTCCAACCAGAGCCACCAGTCAAGGACAAATATAGGGAAGTAGTATGATCAACAGCATCTTTTGCTGCTAGAGCAAGAACCGGGCATCTGGTGACACAGGAGTACCTATTTCTTTTTAATCTCACAGAGTCTCCGTTGTGTGCACTCTGTGGTGTGGAGAGCGAAACAATTGAACACATCCTGCTGAACTGCCCTTACCCATTACCTACAAGAGACATCCTCAGACCAACTGTGACAAAGTGGCAAGATATTCTAGTTAAAAAGAACCTGTGGGCCATAGCATCATATATATATATATATATATATCGTGGACATCAGGCCATCGGCTACAGTTAAGCTGGACGCCTGCACGAAGAAGTAAGAAGTAAGTAAGTGTGGTAAATGTAAGGTTTGTGGTTAAAAAAAAAGTAATAATAATACATAGGGTTATATTAGGGATGTTATGGGGATGTAACATATTACATCTCGTATCGTAAAGTGTATGACCTTATTATACAGGATAATATGTTACATAAATACCTAAAAACAATTTAACCATTAGAGGCTTGCTCTTTAACCACAACGCTACGCTATATTATTATACATTTTTTAATGGTTTACATGGTTTATTATATAAATCAATATACTTGAAGGCACCCTTCTATTGGTGATCCCAGGAAGGACATCAATGTTTAAGCGAATACCTCTAACTGCTAAATGTGACTGTACGTTTTGTACGAGAACAAAATCATCTCTTCCGCTTCATTCCATCGCGAGACGATCCTTTTTTTAGTTTAAATTAAGTAATAACATATGATTTGACATAACAGCTGATTATATGTAGTAGGTTGTGTGGTAGAACAGCTGTTTTTACTCTTAGATTATTTCACTGTATTCAATTTCTTCTATTAGTTCACACTTCCCTTATATATATATAGTCTATATATAAAGAACAAAAGTCAAAATACAAATACAAGAATTATATTTGAATTTACAATTCAAAGCTTTTCGTTGGCTAACAGTACCAACATCATCAGGAATATTGATGACCTTATTATACAGTGACAAAGAGTCTAAGGTGATTGAAGGAAATTGAATATTTGTCTAAGGAAATTAAATACAGTGAAATGATCTAAAAGTAAAAACAGCTGTTCTACCACACAACTTACTACATATAATCAGCTGTTATGTAAAATCATATGTTATTACTTAATTTAAACTAAAAAAAGGATCGTCTCGCGATGGAATGAAGCGGAAGAGATGATTTTGTTCTCGTACAAAACGTACAGTCACACTTAGCAGTAAGAAGTATTCGCTTAAACATTCATACCCTCTCTGGGATCACCGATAGAAGGGTGCCTTCAAGTATATTGATTTATATAATAAAACCATGTAAACCATTAAAAAATGTATAAATATTGTATTTTGACTTTTGTTCTTTATTAATACACAAGAATACATATTGCGATATATATATATATATATCTTGTTTGAATTTTCAATCGTTAAAAAAATACTTTATATTCATCCACTCAAGCTCAAAATGTTTTTAAAACTTGTAGTGGATGACACTTGATAATACAGTTTTTTTTCAAATAATAAATCACTAATTATATATAATGAAATAATTTTAGTTTTAAATTGGAGAAATACTTTTCACAAAAGGGGCATGATATGCAATATAGTTTCATAGTCCAATCTAGCTTAAAGTAAGAGATAACATGATTACATAAAACAGCTGATTTTATTTTATAGGTTGTGTGATAGAACAGCTGTTTTAACTGAGTAGGAATGGACTTGAAATGTTATATATATATATATATATCTTGTTTGAATTTTCAATCGTTAAAAAATACCTTATATTCATCCACTCAAGCTCAAAATGTTTTTAAAACTTGTAGTGGATGACACTTGATATTACAGTTTTTTTTCAAATAATAAATCACTAATTATATATAATGAAATAATTTTAGTTTTAAATTGGAAAAATCTAAATTTCACAAAAGGGGCATGATATGCAATATAGTTACATCGTCCAATCTAGCTTAAAGTAAGAGATAACATGATTACATAAAACAGCTGATTTTATTTTATAGGTTGTGTGATAGAACAGCTGTTTTAACTGAGTAGGAATGGACTTGAAATGTTATATATATATATATATATATATATATATATTTAAATATATATCTCAATTATATTGTATATTTTATATGATTTTAAAGTTTTTAATAAACACTAAATAAATAAAGAGTTCTGATATTAATGTATGGCTAAACTGTTGACCTTTTGTTGTGACGTAATTTGACAAACAATGTCTCTGCCAGATGAGTAAGTAGTGTTCGTCTGAGGCATGAACGAAGTGGGGCGTCCACTATAGATGGACTTCCATTCAGGTTACCGCGGCGGAATTCTCTGCAATACCTCCAACGGAAAACCGTTACGTAATGCAATGTTTAACCTTACAAGGACGACAGATTTACTGCGTTTCCACTTGTTGACCAATAAAATTATTCTAACGGCCTAATTGCGTGCTTACGTTTTCTCGTTATCTTCTTTATCTGCATCTTCTTCATAATCTTTATCGCTTATCTGCATTCTGGACTTAACAATCCCTGGCAATCCCAGCTCCTGTGCAGAAAAATATTGGTTAGTGATACGGTTACGCCAAAGGTGTAACATATACTGTAGGTTATGTGTAGAACAGGTGTTTTAACGCATAGACTATGTTACTTTATTTATAATAATTGCAATTAATAAATAAAAAGTAACTAAAACAAAAATTTTCTTTTTTGAACCAGGTAGGAGTTTACTTTAAACAACTTTTGTTAATGCTTCTTATTCTAAATATAGTATTTAGAAATAAGTTTTATTAATTACTAACAGAGAGATTAGAAGGCGAGAGAAAGGAGGTGGGGAGTTATATCTTAAATGGTGTTGGAAGAAAATAATTCTTGAAAAATAACTAGCCTAAGAAAATAAAATTTGTAACACAGCATGTAATGTTCACAACTTATCATCCCACTCATTTATTGCTTAATGAATATTGAGTTTCTTCACTCAAAACATAAATATTTAATTTGGCGACATTTGTGTAGGGCCTTATAAGTCATCAAAATAATATACTGCAACATAAAAATCATCAAAACTTATGTATACGTAAGATTTAAATTGTCTTTTCATACATTTATTATTGCAATTAATTCTAACAAGGCGATATAAAACCAATACTAAAATAATATAATCAGCTTTTCAATAGGCTATTCACATTTTGCAATCACTGCGTTGGTTGCGTGGAGCTAAACGATTAGAGCTGTGTTCTTTAAAATCTTATGAAAATCTGTAATATTTTAAGTAAAAGAAAGTTTCCCAAAAACCTTCGGTCCGTTCCGAATACGGCACTTTAAAATATTTTCAGACTTTCCCATCGCATTGCAGAAGATCCACTTTCCGATAAACAATTGGCACTATGCACTGGGAACGGTTTTGCGTGGCTGTCTAAATCTCATGTCTGGGGATTCGTGCCCACGCATAGCAGAACAGTTCTCAAGCACAACTAAATCCGGTCACTGGATTGTTAAATCGATCAGGCAATGGAGCTTGTGCGATAAGCTCGTCAAGCATTCCCATGGGGTGCGTTCCGACGAATAGATTACCTTTACAAGTACAACAGCTGTTTACTAGGTGCTCATGGCGACCAAGATTTTTTAGGATATAGTGCATATATCTCGAGCTAAGTCTACGAGTTAATTGTGCACTTTATATTTTAACGTTTATTATGTTAATTGTTTACATATGAGGGTTTTGCTATTGTATATCATGGATAAAGACAAATCGGTGGTTTTACTCTCATATTTTAAACATTGTTACAACATTAGGAAACTGTTCCTTTACTCACACGATTGAATTTGGAAAAGAAAGAATGTAAGAAAAAAAACTGAGGAGAGTGAACGAGAGAGGTAGCGAGAGAGAGATTTAAAGGAAGGGGAAAGAGAGAAAGTACGAACAAAAATGAAACTGAAAGAAAGTGAACGGAAAAGAAACAATTTAAAGCGAGTAAAAAGAGAGATGGTAAGAAAAAAAGTGTGAAAGAGTGAGGTGAAGAACAAGAGAGATATGTAAAGAGAAGAAGAGAGAATAAGAAATAAAAGAAGAAAATGAGGGAGAGTGAGTGAAAGGAAGAGAGAGATATTTAAAACGCGTTTAAAGAGTAAGAGTAAAAAATGAAAAAGAAAATGAGATAGAGGGAATGATAAAAGACAGAGAGAAAGAGAGAGAGAGAGAGAGATTTAAAGAGAAGAAATGGATAAAGTGTAATAAAAGAAAGAAAGAAAATGAGGAAGTGTGAGTGAGAGAAAGAGAGATTGAAAGAAATGAATGGGAGACAGATGAAGAAAATAAAAAAAGGAAATGAGGAAGAGAAAGTGAGAGATAGTGAGAGAGAGAATTAAAGCGAGGAGACACAGATAGGTTAAGGAAAGAAAAGAAGAATATGAGAGAGAAATAGAGAGTAAGAAAATAAAATAAGGGAGAATGAGTGTAAGAGATAGATATTTAAAGAAAAGAAAAAATAAGGAAGAGCGAGTAAGAGAAAGAGAGGTAAAAAGAGAGAGAGAGTGAGAGAGAGACAATAGATTTTAATATTATTAAGTGAAAATTTGTGTTGCTAATATTAATTTATTAATTTGTTTCTTTATAATTTGTAATCTCAAAATTATAAAGCAGATTTAATAAATATCCAAAACAAAATTGTACAGAAGGATAATTTGTATAAAAAGGTTGGTTTATAAAAACAGTTCCCTTCATTTATTTAAAATAATTGTTCCAAAGCACAATTTGTTCCTGTATCCTGGTCAAAAGGCTGACAAGGAAATAAGAAGGTAATGATTAGCACGGACACTTGACGAAATAAAAGTGCATAACTACCACCTGTAAGACAAATAATGCTGTAATTATCTCCTTATATGTGAAGGTATGCGATTTGGCGCTAGTTGCTGTTCAACAAGTATGCTTATTCTTGCCACTTGGCAGCGCCGACATCTAACGGTCGTCCGAGTAATTAATCGCGATTTTGTGCTATCGTTCGCTCTAAATCGACCGGACCGAGAGTAAGGTTTAGCCAGGTCAAGAATGCCAACAAACGTACACGATATGTTCTCCAACTGCAATTATTCTTTATTATTTTACATTTAAGTAAGTTAAAGTTATAGTTCTTTTGGACAACTAAGAGCCCTCCTCTATTAACGCCGATCACGTTGATAATTATAATTAATATGAATAAAGTTGCATAACCTATCTGTTAAAACAGCTGTTCTACCACATAAATTATGCGTTAAAACAGCTGTTCTACCACATAACCTATGCGTTAAAACAGCTGTTCTTCCACGTCACCTATGTGTTAAAACAGCTGTTCTACCACATAACCTATGCGTTAAAACAGCTGTTCTACCACGTAACCTATAACATAAAATCAGCTGTTCTATGAAGTCATATGATATCACTTATTTTAAGCCAAATGAGACGAAATATCTAAATTGCATAACCTGCCCCTTTTGTGAAAAGTTTTCCCATATAAAACTAAAATTAATTCACTACATTTAATTCATGAATTATTATTTGAAAAAAACCTGTATTTTCATCAAGTTTCTACAAGTTTAAAAAAAAAATATATTGGAAGTATTTTATTAGTGATTGAAAATTTAAACAAGATATATATCTTCTTGCCTGAAAAAAAAAAAAGATTTGAACTAACTAATGTACAATAAATAAATAAGTATAGCCTCTGCGTTAAAACAGCTGTTCTACAACATAACACAAAATCAGCTGTTGCATGAAATCATATGTTATCAATTTAAGTAAAATAGTTGCACAAAACACAATGCAACTATATAGATGTTTGAAACCGTAATTCCAATTCGAAGAATTTTCCTCTTATGTTTATAAATCGATTGGAAATTTAAAAAATAATAGTTTTTATAGATATAGCTTTTTAAATTTATTTCATTACTTGTTTCTTTTAAAATCCACTAAATAAATAGTTAAACACAGCTACAGAGACACTAGACACCTACTTCAAGTGTCGTTTTAGGCTCTTGAGAACTTGTAGTTAAATTTTCATTAAGAATATTTTTTGTTATATTAAACTAAATCATGTTATAACTTGTAATTTATTTATAATTTTATTAATATAATTGTAGATTTATGCTTCCTACTGCTGAATTTCTTGTTTGGAAACACTTTTCATTGTGTTTATTTGTTTTGAATATTATTAAATTATCAATGAATTATAGAATTGTGTTAATAAATGTATCTTTTAGTGTTATTCAAATACAAAAAGCTTTACTATTGTTTTATGGCCAAAATAT
>JBAIZL010000002.1:404564213-404591713 GCA_036971475.1 Prosapia bicincta | reverse complement strand
TGTGTGTGTGTGTGTGTGTGTGTGTGTGTGTGTGTGTGTGTGTGTGTGTGTGTGTGTGTGTGTGTGTGTGTGTGTGTGTGAGTGTGAGTGTGAATGTATGTGTGTGTTTAGACCTTACACACACTCACACACACACTCTCTCTCTCTCTCACACACACACACACAGATGGATATGTATGAAATTATGCATTATAATATTATTCGCATATAATTAGATCGAGCTCTCAGAAAATTTAAAATTAGGTTTACCCTCCACTTTTAAATATGACATAAGCTCTAAGCGAGCTATTTGTTGTGAAATTGGGAAAAGCACTGATTGAATCATTTTACGCATCTTATTTGTTCCTATACTGTAAATACAGAAGTGTTCTCAAGCATGAAAATTGATTATTCACAATTTTTAATCCTTCAAAACCCATACAAACCCTTAAAGACTAAAAGGTTTTACAAAGTTCCTCTACGGAATCTCGTTGTTATTTTGCCTGACAAAATAATCTCACTCAAGAAGGGGTGGCAACCACCACCAGGGTAGAAGCTCACATCGGGGCTATGTAACTTTTGTTATATGAGTAGGTCTACTTCTTTAAAAACACACAAATTTCAAATCAGTTATAAATAATTCTGCAAGTGTAACCTCTCGATTACTTTACTGTTACTGTTCTCTAACATTTGGTTTAATATTCCCCACCTTAAAATATGTTCTCAAGTCTATTGCAAAAGTTTCGTTCTATAGTAGCATTTTACTTTGCATAGGTTCGTGTGATGTTGAGTATAAACCTCCCTTTATTACGTTCTGTGGTTAATTTTCTGCCTAGCTCTCTAAAAGTAGTATTTTAAAGGCGAAATATCTTTTTAAATGGTTGTACGAAACTAAGCAATCGCTCTATAAACGTCATTGTTGTCTTCGTGTTACGTCACAGCCCGTCTCCTGAGCGCAGCCGAAATGGGCACTTAACCATGCGTCTAACAAGATGGCCCCCACTGAGCTTTATATCCAGCCACTTTACTACCTTCAAATTGTTAAAATAACTTCCCGTTTTATAGCTTCGACCTGGAATAAGTGCAATTTACGTCTGGAGTTTGTCCCTTTAAATATATACAATATTTTATTTTTAAAGTATATTATTAGGATTATATAACCCTTTGAGTATTGGATAAATATAGATTAATTGTACGAAAATATTTTTGAAGCTATTCAAGTCACATAGGAACGAAAAGGCTATAAACTTTTATAAATAGTTTTTATTAATAATTAAAGAATAAAAATATGGTACAACTCACAAATATACAATTTTTTATTTCATACGCGTTTCAACGACTAATTTGTAGTCATCCTCAGTAAAGATACACAAATGAAATTAACTAAATATATATATATATATATATATATATATATATATATATATATATATATATATATATATATTAAACATGACCTATAAAGTTTTAACAAAAATAAAAACTTTTATTTTTTTTATTATTTGTTTTTAATTTTTGTTAAGACTTTATAGGTTATGTTTAATATATATATATATATATATATATATATATATATATATATATATATATATATTTTAGTTAATTTCATTTGTGTATCTTCACTAAGGATGACGACAAATTAGTCGTTGAAACGCGTTTGAAATAAAAAATTGTATATTTGTGAGTTGTACCATATTTTTATTCTTTAATTATAACTTTCACTCACAAGCCAGCTCGAATATTATTTATAGTTTTTATTACTGTTTAATAATTAATTACTTAAAGTTTAATAATTATAATAACTTGGAGCAACTATGGTGTAACTTTTAATTATAAATGAATGAAACCTCTTAAGCCACAAACGTTCTTTATGTATGTACTGGGGTACATTGCAAAGCAATCATCTACAGAGGAAATTAATGCAAGAAAAAATTAAGAATTTTTGTGCTTTAAGTGGTTTTATTTATTTAAAATTTATTAATTACATTTATACTAAGTTTGGCAGTATATACGAACTTTTCGATGTAGTAAGTGAAAACTTTTATGAGATACGTGTTATCGTCTTTTATAAAATACGATGTAAAATAATACTTACGATTTCTTCTCAGTTCCAAATAACAGTTCTATTTCAGGAACTTTCGGGAAAGTTTGGAGAAACCGAGCATCCAACGGGAGGAAAGGGTGACAGTTTGTATCTACAATTTGGAATAAAAGAAATTTCTCTCTGCTTTAAATTGATATTTGCATACTTAAAACTAATGTGTATGACCATTCAAGAGGGACAACCTATGAGTTATAATAATATACGCCATGTTATTACGTCATACTCCATAGACGTCATACAATATTATGGTTCCATTTTACACATTTATAAACAGTAATTATACACAACTATCACAGGAAACAATACAATTTATAGCATAGTGTGGAATATATATGTATTAAATAACTTTAGGAAATTTGAATATTTTTATAATTCTTGTTAATGATCTGTATGTGAAGAAATATTTAACAAGAAAGACGTAATCCACAAATCCTATACATGCTGCTTCATTGTATAAACTGCAGATCTGCCATATTTTTATAACAATTCTTGTTAATAATCTGTATGTGAAGAAATATTTAACAAGAAAGACGTAATCCACAAATCCTATACATGCTGCTTCATTGTATAAACTGCAGATCTGCCATATTTTTATAACAATTCTTGTTAATGATCTGTATGTGGAGAAATATTTAACAAGAAAGACGTAATCCACAAATCCTATACATGCTGCTTCATCGTATAAACTGGAGATCTACCATATTTTTATAACAATTCTTGTTAATGATCTGTATGTGAAGAAATATTTAACAAGAAAGACGTAATCCAAAAAATCCTATACATGCTGCTTCATCGTATAAACTGCAGATCTGCCATATTTTTATAACAATTCTTGTTAATGATCTGTATGTGAAGCAATATTTAACAAGAAAGACGTAATCCACAAATCCTATACATGCTGCTACATCGTATAAACTGCAGATCTGCCATATTTTTATAACAATTCTTGTTAATGATCTGTATGTGAAGCAATATTTAACAAGAAAGACGTAATCCACAAATCCTATACATGCTGCTTCATCGTATAAACTGCAGATCTGCCATATTTTTATAACAATTCTTGTTAATGATCTGTATGTGAAGCAATATTTAACAAGAAAGACGTAATCCACAAATCCTATACATGCTGCTTCATCGTATAAACTGCAGATCTGCCATATTTTTATAACAATTCTTGTTAATGATCTGTATGTGAAGCAATATTTAACAAGAAAGACGTAATCCACAAATCCTATACATGCTGCTACATCGTATAAACTGCAGATCTGCCATATTTTTATAACAATTCTTGTTAATGATCTGTATGTGAAGCAATATTTAACAAGAAAGACGTAATCTACAAATCCTATACATGCTGCTACATCGTATAAACTGCAGATCTGCCATATTTTTATAACAATTCTTGTTAATGATCTGTATGTGAAGCAATATTTAACAAGAAAGACGTAATCCACAAATCCTATACATGCTGCTTCATCGTATAAACTGGAGATCTGCAATATTTTAAGTATAATTTGAAGTAGAGGCTTTAAGGTGTTATATACCTGTGTAAGGTTATTACACACGAAGTACGTACAAGTGGCTGTTAACTATCTTCTGGATATCATTGCTTTGATTTACTCAACACTTCCTCCACAACCGGTTATAGTACCAAGTGACACTACGCTTGACCTTCATTGGGTCGACACCGATTGTCTGTCTTTAATTATCGACTAGTGATGGACAAATTGAGTTGTTCGCACAACCCATGTTTGCTTTGGAGCCGCCAACAATGGGCTACAAGACAGGAACTATGCCAGTGGCCTGGGGGAGGACTATTGTGTTCAACCCACTTCGCGGGTTCAATGAATGCGCCAATATCAGACCTGAGTGTCTTAACTACTCGGCGAACGTTTTTATGCGTTTCATTTAGAAATTTCAAACGGTAACCCAATTCTTGTTCATTCAATTCCACCTATTAGCTCACGCTCTCCCTATGCAGGCCTATATCTTGTTCGTTAATTAAATACTCTTTATTCATCCACTAAAGTTAAAATACTTTTTTTTTTAATTGTAGTGGATAATACTTGATGTTGTTACATTTTGTTCAAATATTATTGAATTTATTTTAAATTTAATTAATTATTTTAGTTTTACATTAGTCAAAACTTTTTACACAAGGGGTGAGGTATGCAATATTGCTATTTCGTCTCATTTGGTTTAAAATAAGTGATAGTATATGATTTCATAAAACAGCTGATTTTATGTTATAGGTCATGGTAGAACAGCTGATTCAACGCATAGGTTATGTTACTTTATTTATAATAATGATAATTATTTAATAAAAGTAACTAAAATACGTTTGTTTGACCTGAGAATTGACTTTATATTTATATTACTTATTATATTTGTTATTTTGAAGTTTTTCTTACGAAAAAGCCGTAAATTATTAATCGTATGTAAATATTTACTTACAAATTTAGTTTTTAGATAGATAAGGTTTTTGGAGAGCAATTACTCAAATGCAATCCTTATACAAACAACTCCCCCTTCTTCTAATATTGAATGCCTGTAAGAAAAGAGCAACAGTAGTAGACAAGAACTCTGGGCCAAGCAACACAAACCCTCCAAACTGTTCCACATTCCAACCAATAAAACCATTATATAAAATCGACTTCAAGCATCTGACATTAATAGAGATTAATTGCTTCGCCATAGCTTGGTTGTCGACTCCGGTGAACTCTCGCTACTAGCGGGTTGCAAGGCATATATGTCGGTCTCGATCAGGAAATTAACACAAATTTTCAATATCATTGCTTTCATTTTTTTTTCAGAACACATTTTACAAAACAATGCATTTTAAGCCATAAAAGACGCGTGAGATAAAATTTATAATCTTTTTCTTAGAATATCCTGGAAAAAAACAAAACCTTTAATCACAACAAACTGGTTTTTACTCAATCATGTTTCGACTACAAAATTGTCTTTCTCAGCGATAACTATACACTTGAGGAGGTACATGGTTATCAATGAGGTGATAACTTGTGCTCTCGTAACATAAATGAGTAAAAAAGATCGTACATGTGTTTTATTGTGAGTTTTGTTGTTCTTTTATATTATTTACTTAGAAATTCATTATAAATGTCTATATTTAGTTATCGGGATAAAATTCCATTTTGAATATCACTTCAACATTTCTTTTCATATGAGTACACCGTTGAAGCCACATGATATATATAGAAACTGAGAAGGTAAAGTGCTTATGTCATGTCGCATTACATAAAACTGAAATGCAAACTACTAAAACACTGTTTTTACCAAGCAAAATGCATTGCACAGGTCACAGAGTATTTATTTAACTGCGTATCTGTGTTCCCGCTGTAATAGCGTCCAACAGCAGAGACTTGTACGCCACCTGCATTCGTAACAAGTGGCGCATTCTTGTGTAATAATACCATCAGTGGAGAGACGTGCCGGGCGCGAGGAGAAGCTACACAGCTTCCAGCGATGAAGTTCTCTAGGTGGCCTTGGACCTAACTTGGCACTAAGGTTAATACTATATCACGTAATGGACCCTGAAACATGCGATGTGCACTGTTGTAGTTTACATCGTAATATAACAAACAGCATTTACCGTGTCAGATGTAATTTTTTTTCGTTCATGTGCATAATATGAAAAGCACTAATTCTTCAATTTTTTAAATCACTTTTTCAGTAGGAGTTTTAAAACTTGTAAACGTAAATAATATATACAATAATAATAGCACTGATAATTAGTTTGTTAGTCTTATGGCGACCAGCCAGAGACACTACTGTCATCGACGAGGGATACGAGGAAATTGTGAATATAGGTTGGGACATAAGATATAGGATTCAGTCTGGGGAACAGAATTCAAGTAGAGGTTGAAGGTTTTAGGTAGGGTTGTAGGATTTGGGTAGAGGTATAAGAATTAGGAAGAGGTATAGGTTTTAGGTAGGGGCGTAGGGTTTAGGAAGGGGTATAAGATTCAGGTGATTTGTAGGATATAGGTTGTAGGATTAAAGAGTATAGGTGGAAGGGGTACAGGATTTAGGTAGCGGTATAGAATTTAGGTGAGCTGTAGGATATAGGTGATAGGGTTAAGGAGTATAGGTAGTAGGAATATAGGATTTAGGTGGGTTATAGCATATATGTGGTAGGATTAAAGAATATAGATGGTCGGGGTATAGAATTAAGGTAGGGGTATAAGATTTAGGAAGGGTACGGAATTTAGGAATAGGTATGGGATGTAGGTGACAGTATAAAATTTAGGAAGGGATGTGGAACGTATGTAAGGGTATGGAAATTAGGTAGAGGTTTAAGATTTAAGTAGGTTTAGGAGTTTAGGTGAGTTTAGAATTAAGGTAGGCGTATAAGATTTAGGAATGGGTATGGGATGTAGGTGACAGTATAAAATTTAGGAAGGGATGTGGAACGTATGTAAGGGTATGAAAATTAGGTAGAGGTTTAAGATTTAAGTAGGTTTAGGAGTTTAGGTGAGTTTAGAATTAAGGTAGGCGTATAAGATTTAGGAAGGGTAAGGAATTTAGGAATGGGTATGGGATGTAGGTGACAGTATAAAATTTAGGAAGGGATGTGGAACGTATGTAAGGGTATGGAAATTAGGTAGAGGTTTAAGATTTAAGTAGGTTTAGGAGTTTAGGTGAGTTTAGAATTAAGGTAGGCGTATAAGATTTAGGAATGGGTATGGGATGTAGGTGACAGTATAAAATTTAGGAAGGGATGTGGAACGTATGTAAGGGTATGGAAATTAGGTAGAGGTTTAAGATTTAAGTAGGTTTAGGAGTTTAGGTGAGTTTAGAATTAAGGTAGGCGTATAAGATTTAGGAATGGGTATGGGATGTAGGTGACAGTATAAAATTTAGGAAGGGATGTGGAACGTATGTAAGGGTATGGAAATTAGGTAGAGGTTTAAGATTTAAGTAGGTTTAGGAGTTTAGGTGAGTTTAGAATTTAGGTAGGGGTATGGGATTTAGGGACGGGTGTAGAAATTAGGAAGGAGTGTAGAAAATAAGTATGGGTCTAGGATTTAGGTGGAGTTTTAGGTCTAACGTAGGGTTATAGGATACGGAGAGTTGTGTAGCTAAAGTAAACCTATTAGTCCTTATTTGCATCATAAAGAGCTCCCGCGGTACCCCTTTGGAAACAAAATGGATAAAGAGGGTATGTGGCACTAGGTAGTCTCAGGAAAGGATGTATGGGTCCTCTCTGGGTACTGGGAATAAGTCAAAATTACTACTTCCCGTGGGTGAGGTCACTTAAAGTAAACCCACTCTCTAATGGCGTCGTAAAGAGGTGTTTACCCCTCACTCCCTCGGAAGAAGAAGGGTGGAAGGAACTTGGTAATACTAAGGGAAGTACATATTGGTAACCTGGTTCTAGGAATAGGATACAGTTATGGCATTATGTCGCCTTGACAAATGTGCCCCCTCCATATTTGGTGACGCAATAAACCATGTTATCTTACTATAATTACTAAGTGTATGTGTGTGTGCCTGTGTGAGGGCTGTTAGGATACGCTCAAGGTTTCTAACCAAAACTCTTCTGGATTTGATCCAAACGATTTGGCAACAAGGTAGAAAAGTCCACGTGCAAGTGGAGCGCGCTCGCACATCTGTTTCCACTATTCACGGAGCCATTGCTCATAATAGAAATAATTATTCTGCAACAAAATGATGTGAAACTCGGCGTGACGCGCGCCCTTTCTTCCCGCATTACCCGGTCGTTGCAGCCGCAGCTGGCAACATCCCAATGTCTCGTCCATTCTTGCGAGGAAGTTATTAAATCCGTGCGACGCGTGATTCTAGTTACCATTCTCCGCATTGACATTCGATTCCGTAAAATGTTACTGAACGCCGATCAATATATTTATCTCAACTTCTTGTAAATATAGCCTAATTCTTTCAACTGTTACATTGTGAAATGTTTCGCGTCTGACACCTTTTCGGATATAGAAAAACACCTGCATTACGTCAACAGCTATACATGGGTGTACGGATTAAATAAGTATTATAAATAAATATTTTTTAAAGTAAATTCCTTCTTAGGCCAACAAAGAAAAATTGTGTTTTAGTTACTTCTTAACTAATAATTACAATAAATATAAAACAAGTAACATAGCCTAAGCGTTAAAACAGCTGTTCTACCACATAACCTAATCATGTGTATTACGAAATCATGTTATCACTTATTTTAAGCCAAATGTAACGGAATAACTGTATTGTCTACCTTGCCTATTTTGTGAAATGTTTTTCTCCCATGTAAAACTAAATTATATTTCATTAAAGTTAATTATTGAATAAATATTTGAAAGAACTGTATTAACATCAAGTGTCATCCACAATAAGTTTCAAAAATAGATTTGAAATTTAGTCATGAATAAAAAGTATTTTATTAACGATTGAACAAAACATTAATATTTGAACAAAACATATATATATATATATATATATATATATATATAAATTGTATATATTTTTAAACAACATAGGTTATTCAAATACAAGAATATTTATTAATTTATATTCAAAGCTTTTCGTTGGTAAACAGTACCAACATCATCAGACTTCGTTGTTTACCAACGAAAAGCTTTGAATATAAATTAATAAATATTCTTGTATTTGAATAACCTATGTTGTTTTAAATTAGTAAACAAGAAAACGTATTTTATATTTATATTGTATACAAATGTATAATATATATATATATATATATATATATATATATATATATATATACAAGGAGAGTATGGACTAATAGAAGGGAATAAATTAAGCGAAAACATATGATTTCATACAACAGCTGTTTCCATTACACTTTAGGTAATGTTACATTATGTGTTGTAAATGATTAATTTAAATTGTTATCAGTTAATACAGTTTTTGTTTCATAATATATTAAGTTTTACGATAATTAATCCTGTATGAAGATATTAAATGCTGTGTGTTTTCTAATTTTTCAAATTGAAACGCATCTTATAGCCCATTCTTGAATTTCAAAATTTAATTTTAATCCAATTTAATGACAATTTTGCCAAAACTCGACATATTTTATAACATCAATTTTTTAAAAAAATCAGTGTCCTTTGTCTAACAAATTAAATCACATTTTTAAATGTTATTTTAATTTTTTTAACTAATTTTGAAACAACCTTTTCTTGTTATTTAACCTTCTTAAAGAGTTTCTATCTATTCAACACAATCTTACGTTAAACGGCCATTTCTTATGGTTTCATTTATTTCGAATCAAATTTTTTATATTTTTTTTGTAATTTTTTTTTAACTTTGAACTGCAATTTTCAGTTAAAGTTTTAATATAAATTTTAATTTCCAAATCTGTTTTTACTTTATTTCAAAATATTTCTTTTACCCTTCACATTTATTTTAAATTATTCTTCATAGGACCTTTCTAATTCACTAGGAGGTGTCCGCCATTTTGAGTAGCTGACTACGTCATAATGAAGTAGTCTTATTTTTTATCAAAGCCACTATGTTAAGTCTTTAACATTTTTAAAAATTTACTAAAATCGAATTTTTAAATTTTATATTTACCCTAATATTAAATTTTATTTTTTAAAATTAAATTTGAAAAAGAGAGAAGCTAAGTTCTGAACTTTTAGAGTTGCTCCTTATCCTTGTCCTGCACTTTAGCTGTTGTCTTGCCAGGTCCTATACCTCTCTTGACACTCCATTGCTTGTACTCGTCCATTCTTATTCCACTCTCAATTAATTTTGAATTTTAGTTCAAACTCTTTTTTACCAGTCTTGTAAACAATGGATTTCTTTTAAAATATACTGCTTTGAAAAAATTAATTTAGCCACTGTTCAATTTCTCCATTTCTAACTGAATCTATTTTTAAAACGCCTACTAATTCACTGAACCTTCTTTGTTTGCGGACGCCACGACCTGATGGTAAGTTCGTGGAAAACCGTTTTTGGGGAGTTTCCCCACAATACTACATCTTATCACCACATTCGAACTCCTTAGCCCTGCATTTTGTTGTTTATGTACACTTTGAAAAAATCAACGCTTTTACAAAGCGGAGCGAAATTACTGGAACCACGCTAACATCTCGTTCGGCCCTTCCAACTCATAACGCTTCCACCCTCGGACAACCCTTAGCCAATCGCAAAGCTGCTCGATGTGGCGTGATCTGGACGCTGGATGCTCGTCATATCCTATCGACCTTTCAAATCGTCATCCATACTATGGTTGAAATCTCTTCAAATTCCTTAATTTCACTGTAACTTCCAAATTTGGTCAAATTTGAGGTTTCTCTTCTCTCCATTTCTCTCTTCTTTTTTCTTCCTGTGTCTGCTCAAATGTCGGTGGTCTCTCTACCTTGATCTTGACTTTTCTGGCTCTTTCAAATTTATAAAACCCCTTGTCCCTGCTAATGGCTTTGTCTATATTGTTTTTAATTGCTACAATGATTTATTCGTATGTTTTAGCCAATACACCCAGGCCGCATGTCTCGGTTCTATGAATTTAAATTATTTTAAAATTTTCAATTTTAACTTTATATTATAAAACTTAAATGTCACATTTTACCCCGTTACAAAACACACACACACACACACACACACACACACACACACACACACACACTGACTGGATTTTACCTTATATCTACCACGTATTTGAAGCGATGTATGGAACAGAACGCCATAACTGTTTAGAAATTAACCCATATTCTGCGGCGCCGTGGATATATCTCTGTGTAAGCCAGACTTGCTGCTATTGTTTTCAACTTATAGCTTCAGCTTGCTTCCAAAGCCAGATTTAATGTGCCAAGCCATAAATGGAAGAGTCCAGAAAGAATACGTAGGAGAGTAAGTATTGGCGGGACTTTACTGACCGCTTTAATGGTCAAGAAGCACTTGTTTTTGTTTGCAAGCTGATAATGATTTAATCCAAATTTAAAAACAATTTGACTTGAAGCACAAATATTTATTAATTCCATCTATTACCTCACACTCTCCTTATTTGTACAAATTTTCAATCGTTATCAAAACACGTGTTTATTCATCCAATCAAGTACAATTCACGTGATGTTATTACAGTTTTTTTCAAATATTTATTCAAAATTTAAATTTTAAAATTTCGGTCTATGACGGGCGTAGGTTAGATTCGAACTGAGTTCGAAGTCATGCATTTTGGCACTGAGCCAACTTCTCCATAGCTATAAATGTACATCTCAAAGATTTAGGCCTTTATTAATTTTTCTTTTGCCCCCATTGTACAACCTTAAATTGTTACCATGGTTACCCCACAATATCAGAAATAATGATCTAGAATTGAAAATGAATGAAAATCATTTTTAAAAACAAGTAAACTGGATTAAGGGTATCGAACCTAGCTTCACAAACGGAGAATGGGAAAGGAATACGAGAAGAAACTAGAGCACGATGCAAACGACGAAAAAAGAAGGCTTATAAATGGTAACGAACAAAAACAATAGTCCAACACAATACATAGAAAGGAAAATGGAAAACTGCAAGGAAATTTGCTTTTTAATTTACCATTTAATATTGTCATTCTGGCATATGAATATACATATTTATATTCATTGTAGTTATAAAAAAAAAATGAAACTAAATTTTTCCTAGTTGATTTAAGGAGGAATTGTTTTAAAAAATGTATATTACTCGTTAAACTTAACGAAAGAACTGGCATAAGTTCTCTTTCAATTTTTCTAACATTTTTTACCGCTGGCATCAATTAGTATTCGCAATAGATATCCAATATTAGTTAAAGGCTATTAATAATTCTGTATTAGACATTTTATATAATACAGTGTTTTCAACCCTGAAGTTGACAAAGTACACAGGAAATAAGTAATTGTAGCTTGATATAAGATGGCGTTGATATTGTTACCTCACTTCCTGCTGTGGTTTTACAAATGCTTAATAAACCAATTCTTTAAATTACGACAATATATTTGAAGCAAGTTGTTTCAAGTCACTCTATATTCTTTTATTCCATTTCAACTTGAGCCACAAGTTCGCACTTAAACACTTGGACATAACAATGTAATACTTACCTACAGTAGCACTTACTTTGATGTTTAATAAGGACAACCATTTCTCTTGGTTGTTTTAGGTTGAGTAAGAGGTGGGGTAGGGCCCTATATCTACCTAATATCCCTTTATGAGGTGATTTTTAGAATATTTTTGGCGTTACAACGTCAATAAAGTGTGTGGGAATTTAATGAAGCAACTATCACATTAATATATGTAAACGTTTTCAAATCAAGTTTACTTTATGAATTCACTGTTTAATATGGAGTATCTAGAATTTATTAAATTTCTTTGTGGATTATCTCTCCACCTTCATAGAGCCAAACCTTCAAAAAACACATCTTATTCTAGTTCTTTAGAAATGTGAAAGTGGGAAAAACACTAATGTAAGCAAGTTATAAAACTATAATCAAAAATGAAATCAATACTTTAAAATAATAAACCAAAGAGGTTACAAAACAATGTCACTCTAATGGAATTACTGAGAATAAAACGTCACTGACGATTAATTTGAATATATATTCGTATTTCTTGCACTAAATCTAGAGTGAACTAAAACTAAATTTAATATTAAATAGAAATCAAACCCAAGTTACGACTGCAATATGTTTTCAGTAGTATAACCACAACAATTAAGGGTGTTTCATAGGCAAAAGAAGGATGATACCAGAAGAAGTTTGATCGTTTACAAACGTGGAGTTTAGAAGAATGAATAATTAACGTGGAAAGTTTGAGAAGCATGCGATAGTTTGAAAGAATGATTAAGAAGAAAGATTTTATGGGCAGTGAAGAAGCGAGCACTAGAACACTTGGGAAGATCATGAGAGGAGAAGGGTATGCACTGCTGCAGCCCAGTATCCAGAGGATAGACGGATCAAATAGCACCTCAACTAATTGCTTAAAGCAGTAGAATCAAAGATGCGAGTGGCTTCCATGATCGCCCAACATCGAAACAAAGAAGGCATGTAAAGAAAAAGAGAATTAGGCTAAACATTGTAGAATGGCTCCAAGTACAGATGACAAACGGCGAAGAAAAATGAAGACAGTTCGAAAGTTTTATTGGGCATGGTTGTTACATACAGGGTCACGTATTCGTCTGGTGGCGTTTGGAGATTTATCTTCGGCCGAGGAGCTTTCAACTGCGATTAATTAATATTAATGATGCATATCCCTAATCACGCATTCGTCAAGAGAACTTCAGCGCACTCTCTCGGACAACTCAATCAAGCTATAACTGCGAGTTATTTGGCGAACACCATAAAAAGGCTTGGTCTGGCTGTAAAGGATTATGCTTGTCATTAGGATGATGAGGCAGATATCCACCCTTTGGGACTCCATTTCAGAAAAGGCTTCAAACAATAATGCCCTAAGCTGACTATAAGAAGGGGCACGTTCAAATAATAAAATATTTAAAGGAGTAAATTTTAATTCATAAGAAATAATTTTGTTTTAAACTACCATGGAAAAGCTAATTTTTGAAAATATTTTAAACACATTTATCTGTATTAATTTGGAGTGGTTATTCCGATGTGTAGAAGGCACTCTTAGGAGTGTTATATCATTAAGTGAGTACAGTACATTGATCAAATAACTGTGAAGCAATTATCAGATAATTCTAATACTCGATTAGACATTTACTATCTGTGACATTCTCCAGCGTATCTCTGATGTTATCCAAATGTATCCGTAAATAAGCACTTAACGAATCAGATATGACCTGAGCAATTGCACTGTGATATCTTAACATTTCTGTTCCAGCAATTATATTCAGTTTAATTCAAAACTCTAGAACTGCGTAACAATTAGAAGTGAATATAAAGAAACAATGACCAAAGCGTAAGTTGGACAAGATGTTTGAACTCTAAGAATGACAGATATCTCGTCACGTGACTAGATGTGAACGGATAAAGCCAGAGCGACGGAAGTGCCCGTGATCCCTTAAGTCACGTGACCGCAGGAAAACTAAAATACCAACGTGTCCTGTCTGCGCGACGTGAGCCAAATGTACTTCCGTTGTGCGTTGCTGTGATCGGGCCTGACACACATTAAACTTGTTCCTAGATCTAGAATGTTTCCTAGAATGTAAATTTGCTTTATAAGAACAGATAGAATTTAAAAGGCCACATTTCCATTTCTGGGACCGTAGAGTGTGAACATTTAAGGTTGACTCATGTAATGTATAAAGGGCCCATCGCTGTCTCTACTCAGTAGACTGGTACGAGGCTTTCAGTACTTCGTTTATTTGTGGAGCGGCTCCTGTCCTGGACATAGAAGCATTACGTTACCAACATTAGCCCTATTTATTTTTAAAAGAACACATGTCCTGCAACCAAATTCATCTTAAGCTTTATCATGCGTAGATGCTTGAGTGTGTGTGCTGACGTCACGTATAGGTATAACTTTGCAGAAACATGATAGTCGCACTTATAGGATCTAAAATCAGTTTTTGTGTCTCCTAAAAAATACCAAAAAGTTGACAAGAGCCACTTGAAAAATAATAATAATTTGGCAAATTCGCGTCAAACATGACTACGATTTTTGTGTTACTAACTTTTCTTTTATTCTCAAGTATGCCTTTGTGAGGGGAGTAAATAAAAGTTTTTTTTTGAAATTTGGTTAATATAAAATTACGATTAGGTGTTAAAGATCTCCAAAACTACAACATAATGCATAAAATGAGACTGAATCTAACAATTCTTAATGTTATTGTATTATTTGTTTCTTTTAGAAATTCTAACGTATATATATATATATATATATATATATATATATATATATATATATACTTATATATATCACTTATAAAGCACTTATATATATATATATATATATATATATATATATATATATATATATATATATATATATATATATATAAAATGAACAAAAGTCAAAATACAAATACAAGAATTATATTTGAATTTACAATTCAAAGCTTTTCGTTGGCTAACAGTACCAACATCATCAGGAATATTAAACAATCATTAAACAAACATATTGCGATATTTATATATATATATATATATATATATATATATATATATATATTTATATATATATCACTTACACTTAATGTACTTAAACAAGAATCTTACTTGGTGTATTTGCGAGTCAACATTCGAGAATTATAATTTTATAGTGTTCTTATTTTCAAGCTTATTTTGAGACTGTAAAGCTTGAGACGAGTCTCAAATTAATAGTACTCGAAAGTCGACGCGGAAATACACCAAGTATATTTATTTATCATTGTACATACCTTTGGTCGACTAGAATATTTATCCCTGTTAAATTACACCATACACACCAACAGTAGTTTTACGACTAAACTTGATATGGAGACCTTTTCCTACGTGTACGTAGGATGTATAGAATGGGATACCACCATTAGGACTTGTTTTAGGCAAGTCTACAAAGTACCCCGAGTCTTGTGGGTTATATGGAATACAAAAATTTCATCATGCCCTCATTGTTACAACAGTAAATCATGAAGTTTCTCCCTCTACCCATTGCACGAAAGTGAACTGCCAGGAGCTGGAGGATTTTCATCTTCAAATCGTGAGCAAAGTAGTCCAGCCGCCTCCATTAGAAGGTTTAAACCCCAAGTTAGGTCCCACTACTAGGAGGTTGAGGTACGCATTCTTCCTCGCTCGGTCAGTATTCTTCAGGCGATGAACTATTGGCATGATCAGAATCTGAGTCGACAACACTTTTGTTGACCAGTGATGCCAACTGCCAATTAGGTACCTAGACGGTATTTTCATCATACCTAATAGATGAACCATTTTCACTAGATACAACAAAACCTTTCATATGAAGATTTTTGAGTAGAGTACAAAGAATGTTCAGATTGATGGGGGTTCTTGAATGTATCAATAGGAGTAAATATAATACAAGAATAGCAGAAAGCTGCTATATCTAACCCTCAAATAGTAAACATGGTCCCAGAGACACGTTAGAATGTTTTGTCGTTTGGTTGGCAACACTGACATCATCTGAGAGTCATATATTCGTGGTACCTTCCTCCCTATTTGTCTAGTGCAGCCATCCTCACCACGCGACCTGCGGGCCATATGCTGCCCTGGGAACGTTATTCTATGGCCCTCAGACTGTTAGAATGTTTTTTCGTTTGGTTGGCAACACTGATATCATCTGAGAGTCATATATTCGTGGTACCTTCCTCCCTATTTGTCTAGTGCAGGCATCCTCACCACGCGACCTGCGGGCCATATGCTGCCCTGGGAACGTTATTCTATGGCCCTCAGACTGTTAGAATGTTTTGTCGTTTGGTTGGCAACACTGATATCATCTGAGAGTCATATATTCGTGGTACCTTCCTCCCTATTTGTCTAGTGCAGGCATCCTCACCACGCGATCTGCGGGTCATATGCTGCCCTGGGAACGTTATTCTATGGCCCTCCGACAGTTAGAATGTTTTGTCGTTTGGTTGGCAACACTGACATCATCTGAGAGTCATATATTCGTGGTACCTTCCTCCCTATTTGTCTAGTGCAGGCATCCTCACCACGCGACCTGCGGGCCATATGCTGCCCTGGGAACGTTATTCTATGGCCCTCAGACAGTTAGAATGTTTTGTCGTTTGGTTGGCAACACTGACATCATCTGAAAGTCATATATTCGTGGTACCTTTCTCCCTATTTGTCTAGTGCAGGCATCCTCACCACGCGATCTGCGGGTCTTATGCTGCCCTGGGAACGTTATTCTATGGCCCTCCGACAGTTAGAATGTTTTGTCGTTTGGTTGGCAACACTGACATCATCTGAGAGTCATATATTCGTGGTACCTTCCTCCCTATTTGTCTAGTGCAGGCATCCTCACCACGCGACCTGCGGGCCATATGCTGCCCTGGGAACGTTATTCTATGGCCCTCAGACAGTTAGAATGTTTTGTCGTTTGGTTGGCAACACTGACATCATCTGAGAGTCATATATTCGTGGTACCTTCCTCCTTATTTGTCTAGTGCAGGCATCCTCACCACGCGACCTGCGGGCCATATGCTGCCCTGGGAACGTTATCCTATGGCCCTCAGACAGTTAGAGAGTTACATTATTATGCCCAGAAAATATTATATGATTATGCATGTCTATGCATCTACATTCAGAAGGCTGGCGTGCATAAAGCAAAAGTACAGATCGCTATTACAGTGTGAACGTTGAAAACATTCTGCTAACATAGATGCCATATTAGAGAACTGTGAAAGGTGTCGCCCATCGGCTTCAAAGAATTAACTAATTCAGGTATTCCTGGAGTAAATAAAATACATTTTCCTACCTTTTTAATGTATTCCTAGTTAATTTATTTTCGTGATGTATAAAACTTATGTTATAATCTTACTCTTTGTAAGCTATTTAATGCTACTTGTACTTGCGTCCCTTAAAGAAAACTTCATGCAAACATTTTGGCTCTCTAAAAAATCCTAGTCAAGACCCCTGGTCCAGTGTAAAGTTTACCCTTCTGTTCCCCCTTATAAAATGTGAAGTGCAGTGCCTTTGTGATTTATTCTAACCTAGCGTATCTGTTGGGGCATGTTTACACTACCGAGCAAGAAGAATGCGTGCCTAGTAAAGCATTTATCTATAAAATTGCTCAATTATGCAAGGGTTCCAATATGCTCTATAAGGATCTGTTCATCTATGTCTATGGAACATGAAAACATGGCAAACCCTCGCGGTTCATACAATAGCCTGCATCGCGAACCCCAACGGGAGAAACTTACGTATAATTAAATAGAAAGCTTTTAAGGGATGGCAACAAATCCCCGCCGATGTCAGTATTCCGTTAGCGACTTTAGTACAAACAGAAATGGACTCGTATTTTCATTAGAATGTCCAGAATCTATATTTTGCGTTATACGCGGGCTTCGAGTGCCGTAGTAGCGGGGCCGTTGGGTGCTCGCATCGAGTATCGATATATTGGCAGGCGTCTCACGTTAAGTCACGAGACACAGTTAGCCAAGTGTCTAAAACCTACTTTGCGACGGTATCGTCGCCCATTGTTTGGCACTGCGCGTAGCTGCGTGCGTTACATAGCTAATTAATCCGATTGTAACACACTCCCGGATTGCAGTCCGGGTGCACGCTTCCAGACTGGCAATTAGGGAGCTTTCGGTAGCCTTGAAACCCCCAAAACCTCCCAAACAGAAGTGAACCCTTGAAGGGAAAACAACAGTATATAATTAAAGTGTGAAACATTGTCAGATTGACAAAATTAAATTATCTAATTACTTGGTCACCCAATGAACCAGACCTATACAAATCTTTGCATGAAAATTTTGAAATAAAAATATATTATTAGTTTAGTAGTGAATTTATATTCACGCATGATTACTTAACAAAACGAAGTGTATGGAAACTACTTATTGTCTTTTTTAAGGCTTATGTAATTTGTTCAATACATTTCTTCACACAGATCACATGAAGATTGTTCACAAGTGCTCTTTATCAAACTCGAAATATCCGGATGTCGTTGAGTAACCCTAAGTCTCTAGGGGAAATAACGTACCCAGTTCCTCCTTAACAGTTACCAGTTTAACGTTATTGTCTCGTTAAAACAACCGCCTTTTTAATCTAAACAAATTCATACCAGTGACAAAATGTTAAATAAAATTTAATAAGGATTGATTAAACTGTAGTCTCTGGCAAAGTTTTATTTATTTATAATTTATATTGAAAAATAAAACTATATTAATAATTTAAAATACAAAAGTTAACATAAAGTAGGACTGGTGAAAACAGCTGTTGTATGACATCGTAGTAATATGCTTAATTTGATGCTAGCGCGCGCGCACACACACACACACACACACACACGCACAAAACCACAAACACAAACACTCAAACGAGCACACCACCCTACGTGTGTTACGTGTGTGTATATATATGTATATATATATATATATATATATATATATATATATATATATATATATTATTGATATTTTACGTTATCCATTGTTTTTCCGTTGCACTGACTTTATGAAGTTAATATATTACTATTGTAAGTACTTTTATCCACCATTAAGTGCAATGATTTTACCTTGTGTGATGAGGCACCTTTCGGTCACTTGACCATTGTCGAATCATGAGTGATTCGACAATGGTCAAGTGACCGAAAGGTGCCTAATCACTCAAGGTAAAATCATTGCACTTAATGGTGGATAAAATTACTTACAATAGTAATATATTAACTTCATATATATATATATATATATATATATATATATATAGAAAGTGAAAGAGAGAGGGGAGAGCTAAATCTGGAAGGGAAAATGTTTACGAGGATTGAGAGTTTTACTTCATTGCAAAAAGGATCTAAAAACATTTCACTTAAACAAATTCAGACTCAGCGAATTAATCTGCTACACTGTGCTAATATTAAATAGATAAAACCGGTGTAATGGTGTAAAATGTCATATATCTTGATGTATGGGAAGCTAACTAGGTTCTGCCTTTGTTTTTAGTACGTGTGGGTTGTTGTAAACTCAATGCATGACCGGAGTGGATTAAGATTCCGTCACGGAGCGTACTTCGCCGAGAAAAGTGTTTTTACATTTTTACTTTATATAAACACAAGGTCTTATATCCCATGATGCAATCCACCAGTGCTGGCTATTGGTCTCGCATCGGCTATGCCGAGCCATTATGTTAGCGATAGAGCGTTCTCTATTTTTTCTCCAACTTTAGATAAAAACTACTGTAATTTTATCGCTCGGCTACTCGACGGTGACAATTATCTGTGACTAAAGACAAATTGACAGACCTAGTTCTTCCGCGGATCACAGGACTTTTGAGCAAGAGAGGATTTGGCCTAGAGAGTACACGACAGTTCTCCTGGCGTTACCACGTGCATTCTTTACCTTAACGTATGTGAAGCTCGAGGATGTACGGTTCCGCTAGTTTACTTTGTTTGGCAGCAGATTTCTCTGAACGCAAAAAACCAAGTCTCATCGGTCAAGGTTGACGCTAGAGTATTCCCAAAATATTGAACATTTAACAAAATTCTCGTGTTAAGGAACAAGGACGTAAAAACGGTACTTTATAAAGCCGAAACAAGTTTTTGTCTTAACGTGGAATGACGGAATTACCTATTTTAACATTTTTCCGTAGCGTTATTGTGTCAGGTTTATTATCACACTGCAGCGTCCCCGTTCATTCACTTCGAGTGAACATGTGTCTGTGGTGTGAACACTGAAAACAATTCATTGTAAATTAGAATATATGGTGGATGGCGTTTGTAAATATTTAGTACCAAATAACTCTTTACAACGCGTTGTAAAAACATGACTACGTAAACTTGCTGGAGACAAGAGAATCGAGCTAACTGTCAAAAGTGGGAGGTAACGTAAGGTCATTTGTAACCCAAAATTGCTCCAATAAGATTAGAACTAAGGAAGTAAGCGTTCGTCTGTGTAACTAGAGACAGTTTATGCCCGTGTAAAGCCCTAACTTGTGTAAACATAGAGGCGTGAGTAAGCGTTCGTATGTGTAACTAGAGACAGTTTATGCCCGTGTAAAGCCCTAACTTGTGTAAACATAGAGGCGTGAGTAAGCGTTCGTATGTGTAACTAGAGACAGTTTATGCCCGTGTAAAGCCCTAACTTGTGTAAACATAGAGGCGTGAGTAAGCGTTCGTATGTGTAACTAGAGACAGTTTATGCCCGTGTAAAGCCCTAACTTGTGTAAACATAGAGGCGTGAGTAAGCGTTCGTATGTGTAACTAGAGACAGTTTATGCCCGTGTAAAGCCCTAACTTGTGTAAACATAGAGGCGTGAGTAAGCGTTCGTATGTGTAACTAGAGACAGTTTATGCCCGTGTAAAGCCCTAACTTGTGTAAACATAGAGGCGTGAGTAAGCGTTCGTATGTGTAACTAGAGACAGTTTATGCCCGTGTAAAGCCCTAACTTGTGTAAAAATAAAGGCGTGAGTAAGCGTTCGTATGTGTAACTAGAGACAGTTTATGCCCGTGTAAAGCCCTAACTTGTGTAAACATAGAGGCGTGAGTAAGCGTTCGTATCTGTAACTAGAGATAGTTTGTGCCCGTGTCCAGCCCTAACTTGTGTAAAAATAAAGGCGTGAGTAAGCGTTCATATGTGTAACTAGACATAGTTTGTGCCCGTGTCCAGCCCTAACTTGTGTAAACATAAAGGCGTGAGTAAGCGTTCGTATGTGTAACTAGAGACAGTTTGTGCCCGTGTCCAGCCCTAACTTGTGTAAACATAGAGGCGTGAGTAAGCGTTCGTATGTGTAACTAGAGATAGTTTGTGCCCGTGTCCAGCCCTAACTTGTGTAAACATAAAGGCGTGAGTAAGCGTTCGTATGTGTAACTAGAGACAGTTTGTGCCCGTGTCCAGCCCTAACTTGTGTAAACATAGAGGCGTGAGTAAGCGTTCGTATGTGTAACTAGAGATAGTTTGTGCCCGTGTCCAGCCCTAACTTGTGTAAACATAGAGGCGTGAGTAAGCGTTCGTATGTGTAACTAGAGACAGTTTATGCCCGTGTAAAGCCCTAACTTGTGTAAACATAGAGGCGTGAGTAAGCGTTCGTATGTGTAACTAGAGACAGTTTATGCCCGTGTAAAGCCCTAACTTGTGTAAACATAGAGGCGTGAGTAAGCGTTCGTATGTGTAACTAGAGACAGTTTATGCCCGTGTAAAGCCCTAACTTGTGTAAACATAGAGGCGTGAGTAAGCGTTCGTATGTGTAACTAGAGATAGTTTGTGCCCGTGTCCAGCCCTAACTTGTGTAAAAATAAAGGCGTGAGTAAGCGTTCATATGTGTAACTAGACATAGTTTGTGCCCGTGTCCAGCCCTAACTTGTGTAAACATAGAGGCGTGAGTAAGCGTTCGTATGTGTAACTAGAGATAGTTTGTGCCCGTGTCCAGCCCTAACTTGTGTAAACATAGAGGCGTGAGTAAGCGTTCGTATGTGTAACTAGAGACAGTTTATGCCCGTGTAAAGCCCTAACTTGTGTAAAAATAAAGGCGTGAGTAAGCGTTCATATGTGTAACTAGACATAGTTTGTGCCCGTGTCCAGCCCTAACTTGTGAAAACATTAAGGCGTGAGTAAGCGTTCATATGTGTAACTAGAGACAGTTTATGCCCGTGTCTAGCCCTAACTTGTGTAAACATAGAGGCGTGAGTAAGCGTTCGTATGTGTAACTAGAGACAGTTTATGCCCGTGTAAAGCCCTAACTTGTGTAAAAATAAAGGCGTGAGTAAGCGTTCGTATGTGTAACTAGAGACAGTTTATGCCCGTGTCTAGCCCTAACTTGTGTAAACATAGAGGCGTGAGTAAGCGTTCATATGTGTAACTAGAGACAGTTTATGCCCGTGTGTAGCCCTAACTTGTGTAAACGTAGAGGCGTGAGTAAGCGTTCGTATGTGTAACTAGAGACAGTTTATGCCCGTGTAAAGCCCTAACTTGTGAAAACATTAAGGCGTGAGTAAGCGTTCATATGTGTAACTAGAGATAGTTTGTGCCCGTGTCCAGCCCTAACTTGTGTAAACATAGAGGCGTGAGTAAGCGTTCGTATGTGTAACTAGAGACAGTTTATGCCCGTGTAAAGCCCTAACTTGTGTAAACATAGAGGCGTGAGTAAGCGTTCGTATGTGTAACTAGAGACAGTTTATGCCCGTGTAAAGCCCTAACTTGTGTAAACATAGAGGCGTGAGTAAGCGTTCGTATGTGTAACTAGAGACAGTTTATGCCCGTGTAAAGCCCTAACTTGTGTAAAAATAAAGGCGTGAGTAAGCGTTCATATGTGTAACTAGAGACAGTTTATGCCCGTGTAAAGCCCTAACTTGTGTAAACATAGAGGCGTGAGTAAGCGTTCGTATGTGTAACTAGAGACAGTTTATGCCCGTGTAAAGCCCTAACTTGTGTAAAAATAAAGGCGTGAGTAAGCGTTCATATGTGTAACTAGACATAGTTTGTGCCCGTGTCCAGCCCTAACTTGTGAAAACATTAAGGCGTGAGTAAGCGTTCGTATGTGTAACTAGAGATAGTTTGTGCCCGTGTCTAGCCCTAACTTGTGTAAACATAGAGGCGTGAGTAAGCGTTCGTATGTGTAACTAGAGACAGTTTATGCCCGTGTAAAGCCCTAACTTGTGTAAAAATAAAGGCGTGAGTAAGCGTTCATATGTGTAACTAGACATAGTTTGTGCCCGTGTCCAGCCCTAACTTGTGAAAACATTAAGGCGCGAGTAAGCGTTCGTATGTGTAACTAGAGACAGTTTATGCCCGTGTAAAGCCCTAACTTGTGTAAAAATAAAGGCGTGAGTAAGCGTTCATATGTGTAACTAGAGACAGTTTATGCCCGTGTAAAGCCCTAACTTGTGTAAACATAGAGGCGTGAGTAAGCGTTCGTATGTGTAACTAGAGACAGTTTATGCCCGTGTAAAGCCCTAACTTGTGTAAACATAGAGGCGTGAGTAAGCGTTCGTATGTGTAACTAGAGACAGTTTATGCCCGTGTAAAGCCCTAACTTGTGTAAACATAGAGGCGTGAGTAAGCGTTCGTATGTGTAACTAGAGACAGTTTATGCCCGTGTAAAGCCCTAACTTGTGTAAACATAGAGGCGTGAGTAAGCGTTCGTATGTGTAACTAGAGACAGTTTATGCCCGTGTAAAGCCCTAACTTGTGTAAAAATAAAGGCGTGAGTAAGCGTTCGTATGTGTAACTAGAGACAGTTTATGCCCGTGTAAAGCCCTAACTTGTGTAAACATAGAGGCGTGAGTAAGCGTTCGTATGTGTAACTAGAGACAGTTTATGCCCGTGTAAAGCCCTAACTTGTGTAAAAATAAAGGCGTGAGTAAGCGTTCGTATGTGTAACTAGAGACAGTTTATGCCCGTGTAAAGCCCTAACTTGTGTAAACATAGAGGCGTGAGTAAGCGTTCGTATGTGTAACTAGAGACAGTTTATGCCCGTGTAAAGCCCTAACTTGTGTAAAAATAAAGGCGTGAGTAAGCGTTCGTATGTGTAACTAGAGACAGTTTATGCCCGTGTAAAGCCCTAACTTGTGTAAAAATAAAGGCGTGAGTAAGCGTTCATATGTGTAACTAGACATAGTTTGTGCCCGTGTCCAGCCCTAACTTGTGAAAACATTAAGGCGTGAGTAAGCGTTCGTATGTGTAACTAGAGATAGTTTGTGCCCGTGTCTAGCCCTAACTTGTGTAAACATAGAGGCGTGAGTAAGCGTTCGTATGTGTAACTAGAGACAGTTTATGCCCGTGTAAAGCCCTAACTTGTGTAAAAATAAAGGCGTGAGTAAGCGTTCATATGTGTAACTAGACATAGTTTGTGCCCGTGTCCAGCCCTAACTTGTGAAAACATTAAGGCGTGAGTAAGCGTTCGTATGTGTAACTAGAGACAGTTTATGCCCGTGTAAAGCCCTAACTTGTGTAAAAATAGAGGCGTGAGTAAGCGTTCGTATGTGTAACTAGAGACAGTTTATGCCCGTGTAAAGCCCTAACTTGTGTAAACATAGAGGCGTGAGTAAGCGTTCGTATGTGTAACTAGAGACAGTTTATGCCCGTGTAAAGCCCTAACTAGTGTAAACATAGAGGCGTGAGTAAGCGTTCGTATGTGTAACTAGAGACAGTTTATGCCCGTGTAAAGCCCTAACTTGTGTAAAAATAAAGGCGTGAGTAAGCGTTCGTATGTGTAACTAGAGACAGTTTATGCCCGTGTAAAGCCCTAACTTGTGTAAACATAGAGGCGTGAGTAAGCGTTCGTATGTGTAACTAGAGACAGTTTATGCCCGTGTAAAGCCCTAACTTGTGTAAAAATAAAGGCGTGAGTAAGCGTTCGTATGTGTAACTAGAGACAGTTTATGCCCGTGTAAAGCCCTAACTTGTGTAAAAATAAAGGCGTGAGTAAGCGTTCATATGTGTAACTAGACATAGTTTGTGCCCGTGTCCAGCCCTAACTTGTGAAAACATTAAGGCGTGAGTAAGCGTTCGTATGTGTAACTAGAGATAGTTTGTGCCCGTGTCTAGCCCTAACTTGTGTAAACATAGAGGCGTGAGTAAGCGTTCGTATGTGTAACTAGAGACAGTTTATGCCCGTGTAAAGCCCTAACTTGTGTAAAAATAAAGGCGTGAGTAAGCGTTCATATGTGTAACTAGACATAGTTTGTGCCCGTGTCCAGCCCTAACTTGTGAAAACATTAAGGCGTGAGTAAGCGTTCGTATGTGTAACTAGAGACAGTTTATGCCCGTGTAAAGCCCTAACTTGTGTAAAAATAAAGGCGTGAGTAAGCGTTCATATGTGTAACTAGAGACAGTTTATGCCCGTGTAAAGCCCTAACTTGTGTAAACATAGAGGCGTGAGTAAGCGTTCGTATGTGTAACTAGAGACAGTTTATGCCCGTGTAAAGCCCTAACTTGTGTAAAAATAAAGGCGTGAGTAAGCGTTCATATGTGTAACTAGACATAGTTTGTGCCCGTGTCCAGCCCTAACTTGTGAAAACATTAAGGCGTGAGTAAGCGTTCGTATGTGTAACTAGAGATAGTTTGTGCCCGTGTCTAGCCCTAACTTGTGTAAACATAAAGGCGTAAGTAAGCGTTCGTATGTGTAATTTGAGATAGTTTGTGCCCCTGTCTATCCCTAACTTGTGTAAACATAGAGGCGTGAGTAAGCGTTCGTATGTGTAACTAGAGACAGTTTATGCCCGTGTAAAGCCCTAACTTGTGTAAAAATAAAGGCGTGAGTAAGCGTTAATATGTGTAACTAGACATAGTTTGTGCCCGTGTCCAGCCCTAACTTGTGTAAACATAGAGGCGTGAGTAAGCGTTCGTATGTGTAACTAGAGACAGTTTATGCCCGTGTAAAGCCCTAACTTGTGTAAAAATAAAGGCGTGAGTAAGCGTTCGTATGTGTAACTAGAGACAGTTTATGCCCGTGTAAAGCCCTAACTTGTGTAAAAATAAAGGCGTGAGTAAGCGTTCGTATGTGTAACTAGAGACAGTTTATGCCCGTGTAAAGCCCTAACTTGTGTAAACATAGAGGCGTGAGTAAGCGTTCATATGTGTAACTAGACATAGTTTGTGCCCGTGTCCAGCCCTAACTTGTGAAAACATTAAGGCGTGAGTAAGCGTTCATATGTGTAACTAGACATAGTTTGTGCCCGTGTCCAGCCCTAACTTGTGAAAACATTAAGGCGTGAGTAAGCGTTCATATGTGTAACTAGACATAGTTTGTGCCCGTGTCCAGCCCTAACTTGTGAAAACATTAAGGCGTGAGTAAGCGTTCGTATGTGTAACTAGAGATAGTTTGTGCCCGTGTCTAGCCCTAACTTGTGTAAACATAAAGGCGTAAGTAAGCGTTCGTATGTGTAACTAGAGATAGTTTGTGCCCCTGTCTATCCCTAACTTGTGTAAACATAAAGGCGTGAGTAAGCGTTCGTATGTGTAACTAGAGACAGTTTATGCCCGTGTAAAGCCCTAACTTGTGTAAAAATAAAGGCGTGAGTAAGCGTTCGTATGTGTAACTAGAGACAGTTTATGCCCGTGTAAAGCCCTAACTTGTGTAAACATAGAGGCGTGAGTAAGCGTTCATATGTGTAACTAGACATAGTTTGTGCCCGTGTCCAGCCCTAACTTGTGAAAACATTAAGGCGTGAGTAAGCGTTCGTATGTGTAACTAGAGATAGTTTGTGCCCGTGTCTAGCCCTAACTTGTGTAAACATAAAGGCGTAAGTAAGCGTTCGTATGTGTAACTAGAGATAGTTTGTGCCCCTGTCTATCCCTAACTTGTGTAAACATAAAGGCGTGAGTAAGCGTTCGTATGTGTAACTAGAGATAGTTTGTGCCCATGTCCAGCCCTAACTTGTGTGAACATAAAGGCGTGAGTAAGCGTTCGTATGTGTAACTAGAGATAGATTGTGCGCCTTTCCAGCCCTAACTTGTGTAAACATAAAGGCGTGAGTAAGCGTTCATATGTGTAACTTGAGATAGTTTGTGCCCCTGTCTATCCCTAACTTGTGTAAACATAAAGGCGTGAGTAAGCGTTCGTATGTGTAACTAGAGATAGTTTGTGCCCGTGTCTAGCCCTAACTTGTGTAAACATAAAGGCGTGAGTAAGCGTTCGTATGTGTAACTAGAGACAGTTTGTGCCCGTGTAAAGCCCTAACTTGTGTAAACTTAGAGGCGTGAGTAAGCGTTCGTATGTGTAACTAGAGATAGTTTGTGCCCGTGTCTAGCCCTAACTTGTGTAAACATAAAGGCGTGAGTAAGCGTTCGTATGTGTAACTAGAGATAGTTTGTGCCCGTGTCTAGCCCTAAGTTGTGTAAAAATAAAGGCGTGAGTGCTAGTAAAATCCTGTGTTTTACTAAAGGAATAACTACCTAGTTTCCAAAGT
>JBAIZL010000002.1:404519213-404559213 GCA_036971475.1 Prosapia bicincta | reverse complement strand
AATATTGTAAATGTTAGTGTGTGTGTGTGTGTGTGTGTGTGTGTGTGTGTGTGAGAGAGAGAGAGTGTGTGTGTGTGTGTGTGTGTGTGTGTGAGAGAGAGAGAGAGAGAGAGAGTGAGTGTGTGTGTGTGTGTGTGTGTGTGTGAGAGATAGAGAGAGAGTGAGTGTGTGTGTGTGTGTGTGAGAGAGAGAGAGAGAGAGAGTGTGTGTGTGTGTGTGTGTGTGTGTGTGTGAGAGAGAGAGAGTGTGTGTGTGCGCGCGCGCTTGTGTGTGTGTCTAAAATGGTGCCTGTACCAATAAGTTCCAAAGGCAGAAACCAATAATTGGGAAAACGATTACACATTCATTAACAAAGCAATATATTAATTGTAGTGAGAATTCATACGAAACTCCAAATACTATCTTACCAGTATTTTATAATATTGTACAACACTGTAATACGTTAGTAAAATATAAAGTCTTCCATTACACATATATTATAATCAAACCGAATTAGTATAAAATATCTTTTATACTTAAAGAAACGTTGACATAATATTCGTTTGGTAGGTTTTGAACCTAAGTTTAAAAGTTGTACCCAATTCCTTTATTGGGTATGGATCCAATAAACGACACCTAAACATAACTTTGGACACATTTTTAGCGCGAATTGTAAGTCTTTGTACTGCTGTAGTATTATCATGAGAAACCTTTCATACGGACACCTTAAGAAGGTTTTAAATTTTGAATTAGTGACTGTGAAAGCTGTTTGTAGTTTTTTACGACCCATTTTTTCACTGGACGCATAATGCAAGGAAAAGTAGATGAGCTATATTATCGTAGTGTTGCCAACCGTTGGACATAAATCCATCCTAAGGCAGAGACGTGTAACTCGGATATTTTAAATAAGCTATTACTTTTATCTATGACAGTATTAAAACTATTAACAAAAATGTTAAAGTCAACTCCTAATTAGGGCGATAAAGAAAATTTTATTTCAGTTACTTTTTATTAACTAAACACAAATTTTATAAATAAAGTAACATAGCCTATGCGTTAAAACACATGACCTATCGAACAATATAAAATCAGCTGTTTACTGAAATCATATGTTATCACATATTTTAAGCAAAATGGAACGAAATAACTGTATTGCATACGTTGCCCCTTTTGATAAAGGTTTTCCTCCATATAAACTATTAATATCAAGTGGCATTCACTACAAGTTTAAAAATTGTATTTGAGCTTAAGTGGATAAATCAAAAGTATTTTATTAATGATGGAAAATTGGACTAACATATTTATAGGTATAGTGTAAACTAATAGAAGGAATTGAAAAGTAAATAAATGTAATTTTTTTCTTACCTAGTAACATGTAAGTAATATTAAAGCCTGGAAAAAAATTACAACATTGAATACGTAGCAAATACGGCATTCATATATGCTGTGTGTGTGTGTGTGTGTGTGTACGCTGGTCGCATTCAACGTGTTGATGAATAAAACTGGCTTTAAGTAGTCTGTTTCAATAAGGAAAAGAACCCAGATAATTTATTCCGTTAAGTGACCAGATAACGTCCAGAAAACAGTGGGAGGCACCAGTCATGTTTTATGGACATGCAGATAGTATCGGCAAACCCGAATCTAGCATAACCAGTTATACTAGGAAGAAATAGATCTTCCCGTTGCTAATACCAAAGCATTACTAGTAAAGCAATCAGGGTTTTGTTCTGTGCAATGTTGCTTGGGTAATTGTTCCATCAACGTGGCCCGTACATGCAGGGCCGTATCTTGTCAGCAATCCAGCATCTTGTCACTGCAAGACATACTTCCCTCGCTATTCTAGTATATAGTTTTATCTTTACATAAGTTAAAGTGTTTCACATATAAAGTTAAATCTGACATGAGTTTGGGATGTGTTTATTGCCTTCTCAGTGGTCTTAAATAATTACATTCTTAATTTGTTTATGTAAAAATTCATAGCCAATGATACACCTTTTTTTAAAAATAATGTTATTTTGTGAAATAAAAGAATGAAGGGAGAAAATGAAGTGAGGAACGTAAAACGCATAAGAAGGTGACGTTATAAAAACATGTGCAAAAATTACTTACGGAACTCAGCCTAAGGTGGCATTAGTAACTTAAACGAAAGTGACGCAAGAAACTTAGACACCGCAACTTCAGAAAATTGGACGAAGGTAACATAAGGAACTCAAACTAAGGTGGCATTAGTAACTTGGACGAAAGTGACGCAAGAAACATATAGGCCGTAGCTTAAGAAGATTGGAATAAGGAACTCAGACTAGGGTGACATAAGTAGCTTAGACGAAAGTGACGCAAGACACTTAGAAACCGTACCTTAAGAGGATTGGACGAAGGTAACATAAGGAACTCAGACATAAGTAATTTAAACGAAAGTGATGCAAGACACTTAGAGACCATAGCTTATGAGGATTGGAGGTAACATAGATAACTTAGACGAAAGTTAACGCTATGAGTTATACCTCGTACAACGCCTCCTAAGTTTCACCATCATCCGTTAGGATAACAATAATCTTTTTATTTTTAAATTATTTTTTTCACAATTCCATTTACCTACCTAACAAACCGTTGAAATGTTACGGTTGACTCAAGTAGGCGAGAGAAGTAATATGTAGTTAACACACACACACACACACACACACACACACACACACACACACACACACACACACACACACACACACTCACCCCCATACACACACACACACACACACACACACACTCAAACACACTCATTCATTCACTCACTCACATACACACACACACACACACACACACACACGCACAAACACACTCACCCCATACACACACACACACACACACAAACACACTCACCCCCATACACACACACACACACACAAACACACTCACCCCCCACACACACAAACACACTCACCCCCCCCCACACACACACACAGTTTGAAAGGTAGGTTTTCGATACAAACATATATTATTAATTTCTAAAAACAGCTGTTAACATAACTTCCTAATCGAGGATTCTAAATTACACGTAAGTAATCTTGACTTTATAAAAATAGTGTCAGAATTAATCAAATCGTTGAATGAAATTCCTAGGAATAAAATAAATACTCCCAAGGTAGAGATACCAGGATCCCGACAGTTGTTAGAGGCTAAACAAACATGGAGGATAGCGGTAGGAATCCCAGCCTTAGACCAGTTTGCAAACACTACCAGACAGGTACCCGTTATGAGCGGGACCATCTGTCGGAGATCATCTGTTCTGTTTTGGTTATGCAGTTCGACAATGGGTTAATCATCTTGGTCCCAAACTTAGAACACATGAAAAGTAATTTTATCAACGACATCTCGGCAATTGTGGTCATGATAACTGGCAAAAGTTATTCACACTGATAAATATAGATTTAAACAGTATAGAAACAAAGATGGGGTAAATTTCGACTCGCAAATATACAACGTAAGAAGATTCTTCTTCAAGTACATTAAAATGTAAGTCTTATATATACATCTCCCTCTCTCTCTCTCTCTCTCTCTCTCTCTCTCTCTCTCTCTCTCTCTAAATATATATATATATATATATATATATATATATATATATATATATATATAAAATACGTTTTCTTGTTTAATAATTTAAAACAACATAGGTTATTCAAATACAAGAATATTTATTATTTTATATCCAAAGTTTTTCGTTGGCAAACAGTACCAACATCATCAGGAATGAAAATATATATATATATAAAGAATTTATATATATATATATATATATATATATATATATATATATATATATATATATATAAAGAATTTAAAACAACATAGGTTATTCAAATACAAGAATATTTATTAATTTGTATTCAAAGCTTTTCGTTAATAAACAGTATCAATATCATCAGGAATGAAAATTACAATCATTGATGATGTAAATTTTCATTCCTGATTGGAATGAATGTAAATTACTAAATCATCATCATGATTGTAATTTTCAATTCCTGATGATGTTGGTACTGTTTACCAACGAAAAGCTTTGAATATAAATAAATAATATTCTTGTATTTGAATAACCTATGTTGTTTTAAATTATTAAACAAGAAAACGTATTTTATATTTTTATATAAAGAACTAAGTCAAAATACAAATACAAGAATTATAATTGAATTTACAATTCAATTACTATATTGTAAATTCAATTATAATTCTTGTATTTGTATTTTGACTTAGTTCTTTATTAATACACAAGAATACATATTGCGATATTTATATATATATATATATATATATATATATATATATATAATAACATAAACGTATGAGGCTTGAGAATAAATTGAGTTGATATCCAAAAAGAACAATAGTCGGAAGAAATATTAAGCAAAAGCGACAAGAATAGTTACTAAAAATACGGCCAAAGTACTTAATCATTGTTCTATTTCGAGTGTAGCTATAAAGGGCTATGGGAACCTATAACAAAAGAAGGGTACAAGTATTTTAAGGTAGGAGTTTCCAAAGACCAAAATACCTGGGTTCGAATAAGACTGTACCGTTAGAGAATGCTCTTTTGTAAAAGGGTGTGGGGATAACCAAATTATCGAAAATACGTAAGGGGGGAGAGATGATGCGAAATTGGAAAAGGAAGTGATCGGTGGAAAAGTCTTGGAGGAATTTCAGAAGAAGGCTATAGGAGGGGGGGGAAGTGTCATCAATGTAATTAAGGTGTTAATTTTTTTTAATAGAGTTAAGGGAATTGTGAAATTTTTATGTGTATAATTTAAAAGTGCGACGTAAATGATTTAGTAAAGAATTAGGAAAATAAGTTAGTTATGTGAAAAAGTGCAGCGAAGCAGCTATCAAAGGTCAAGATTTAAGGAACTCAACAAACAATAAGTACTTTCTTCTTACAATAAAATTAGCCAACAGAGATTTATAAACTTAATAATAAATTCATTGGTAGGCTATTAAATAATAATCTAGTTTTTTTCACGACTTTCTAATTTATAAAAGATCCATAATAACGACCGAGAGAAAGCCTAAAGCTTTAGATAAAACCTAAAGCCTCAAGAGTCCACCGTTTTAGTAATTGTAATATTACTTAAGTAATCAATCTTGCAACTAAATAGTATGAAGGTAATTTGGTATAACGTGTAATAATTAAATGTCAAGAATAAATGCAAGTAATGTTAAATTTGCTTTTGGTGTTTATTATTTAGAAACCTGAAGGTGAGACTATAGAACGTAAGGTAATTAAATGTATAACTTAAAGGTAAAAATTAATATTTTAAAATTACTTAGGTTGTGTATGTATATATATATATATATATATATATATATATATATATATATATATATATACAATTTTACAGTAGAACCTTTTTTTAGATGTTTTTACATAATGAAATATATTTCACAAATGTGCTAAAGATGGTTCGCTAACAAAAACTCAGTATTTATTTGTTTCGTTCAAACGTTTCTTTCTGACAGCGTCAGATTCGTCAAAACCTGCCTCATGACACCGCAGGTTCTTGGAAAGTAGTGTCATTTGTCGAAGCAAGAACCCACATGCGTTGGATTCCACAGAGTTACCAGTTTGTCCGCATTGTTTTATTGGGTATAAGACGATTCCTCGTGTCTTTATAGTTACAAGTGTTTATAATTCGAATTGGTATAATATATATATATATATATATATATATATATATGTGTGTGTGTGTGTGTGTGTGTGTGTGTGTGTGTGTGTGTGTGTGTGTGTGTGTGTGTGTGTGTGTGTGTGTGTGTGTGTGTGTGTGTGTGTGTGTGTGTGTGTGTGTGTGTGTGTGTGTGTGTGTGTGTGTGTGTGTGTGTGTGTGTGTGTGTGTGTGTGTGTGTGTGTGTGTGTGTGTGTGTGTGTGTGTGTGTGTGTGTGTGTGTGTGTGTGTGTGTGTGTGTGTGTGTGTGTGTGTGTGTGTGTGTGTGTGTGTGTGTGTGTGTGTGTGTGTGTGTGTGTGTGTGTGTGTGTGTGTGTGTGTGTGTGTGTGTGTGTGTGTGTGTGTGTGTGTGTGTGTGTGTGTGTGTGTGTGTGTGTGTGTGTGTGTGTGTGTGTGTGTGTGTGTGTGTGTGTGTGTGTGTGTGTGTGTGTGTGTGTGTTACTAATAAGAGGTGTAACTTTAGGAATTTTCATCAAATTCGAGTCTTTTACAAATAAATATTACTTTATTATAAATTACTACTTTAAAAATCCCAAATTTCGTAAATGCAAATTGAAAAAAAACCACAAACACAGACAAGTCTAAAATACATATAGTGAACTAAACAAAGTGAGAAAAAAGAAACTGGTAGCCTGTGTAGTTTTATTGTAACACGTCAGTCATAAAGGTTGTATTTTAAAGATATTTTACTATACAGAAGGACTTACAATGTAAATAATTTTAATTCACAGCCTATATAAAAAAAATATTTCTCTGTCTCTGCCTCTCTCTCTCTCTCTCTCTCTCTCTCTCTCTTTTCCCCTTCCCTCCCCGCCTCTCTCTCTCTCTCTTTTCCCCTTCCCTCCCCGCCTCTCTCTCTCTCTCTCTCTCTCTTTCTATATATATATATATATATATATATATATATATATATATGTTTATATGTTTATGGGTGTGTGTGTATGTAAATTAAAACAATGTAATAATAATTAATTAATATACTGTTCTACAGTAATGCGTACTATATCAGGACACTGGGGAGACACTTCCCTTCGCCCCGGACGAAAGCTTCTGCCAAGCAATTCTATTCCAGGATAGGGATTCATATTTTCCTCCCCTTAGCTCCTCCTTTCATCTTACAAGGTGTTCTAGCAATCCTCTCAGGTAGGTTGTCTCCAGGTATGGTACCCTTCTCACGTGAGGCTATGTTTCCCCCACACCCTCAGCCAGATAGTTTAATGCCCTACCTTGACCCTATATTTGAAGTACTTTCTTTCCATAACTAAATAATGATATCCAAATAGTAAAATTACCTAAATTGGCTGACAAAACTAAAATGAGAAAAAATCCTTTGCTAGAAAACTGAGGAAATTATTTGTTTATATTTTATTAATATATTACCTCTTTTATAACGGGGTTCCTATTTTATTTTCCAATAGGAATAGTATGACTAAGAAGGTTGCGGCCAGAGAAATGTAAATAAAAGATAGTATTATAAAATAGGGAGAAACCCCTGAACTATTCATGTGGTGTAGTATGGTTGGTGTAGATCTACTTTCTATAAAGGTATTTCTATCCCATTCACTATAATATAATAGACATGAAAGCAATGAAGTGCTTCTTAACTGCTTTTGGTCCGAAGCATATTTGGGGCTAAATAAAGCTGTTCGAGAAACATCCGTCCCCAATGCCACTGAAATCGCACATTGTAATCACTTTCTCAACTGCAACCCCTGTCACAACGTTTCTGCACAAAGTGCGCATTGCCCCTGACATACTCATGCTCCGGATACCGCTCGCATTACTTGCCGTGCTGTTAAGTCGTCCCGCAGACTTCCTGTCCGAGATAGTTTGCTGTCGGTAAGCAAACAGAGACATATTAATAGCTACATGCCTGTCTGTCGGATACAAACATGAGACTTTGCGAGCGGGATGTAACTGAGGAGACCTCTTTGTAATATATTCTCTTCAATCGTGAGAAAATATGACTCCTAATTAATAAAACAAGACGTTAATTTGAATTATGTAAAGTAAAAACGTCTTTAAACTCGTAATTTTTAGGCCGAGATTTACCTATACACAGGTATAAGTGTTAAATTACCCGATAACATATGATTTCATGCAACAGCTGTTTTCGTTTTACGTAGGTTGTAGATTATTAAGTGTATTCAGTATCAACTATGCATTACTGAACGATGAAAACTATAATTTATATTTAAATAAATCTTACTGTAATGTATTCAATATAGAGTAAGTAAATGATGTATTTTTATTTTTCGTCTAAACTTGTCTTTAACCACGTCTTCAGGATTATTTTGGAACATGCAGTATATATATATATAAATTTTAGAAGCAATAACTTCTATACGCGCGATGAACAAAACATGAGATTTACATGAAATTATTGCTTTCGCGTCACGCTATTTCTGAAACGCATACCATACAGCATATGACTTCATGTAACAGCTGATTCTGTGTTATAGGTTATGTTGTAGAACAGGCGTTTATAATGTAGATTATTAATAAATAGTTTTGATCAGTTAATAAATATATTAATTATTTAAATTTTAATAAATCTCAATACAAATATTTTTGTATATCGATAATAATAAGTTATGTATTTTTAATCCAAATTTTGAATAGAAAACATTTTTAGGCTCGTTTTTGTAAGAAAAAATTTGGATTGTTAAAAATGTTGTATTAACATCTAACAAATATTTGTGTTCACATTATTTTATTAATAATTACAGTAAATATTAGTCTTTATTGAATTCATTCATTAAATAAAGGTGTAAAAAGTAAATGAAAACTGTAAAACCTCATATTTTTGGCGATTTTCGTTGGACATTTAGCGAAACTATTAGCTCTATGTTGTTATCACTTCTGTCGGTGCCAGAACCAAGTTTCTTTTTATCAGTGAAAATCTTTGCATTACATAAAGCTATTAACTAAATGTTTTATTCAAGTTTTCACTTCTGACTTCAGTTGTGATCCCTCATTTTTGTTTCTTTTTCAATGTAAAATAAAATTATTCAAATTTATTTTATTTGTTGTTCCAGTTAAATGTTAAAACAATTACTCTTAAAAATCGATCAAACTTTTAAAATTTACAGTTTTCACCCAGAGGAACATGCGTTTCTATTGCTTCGGAGAATCAGGGAACTAACCTTTGGTATGAAAATATTACTAAATATTTGTTCTTAATGTTAGTTATAATAAGTTGAAAAATAAATTCTCTTTTTAATATCAACCTAGAAATAATAACAATAGTTGTGAATTTACTCACACAAACTACTGTATATGACAATAACTTGGAGCAACTGTTGTGTGATATTTAATTATAAATAAATAAAACCTCTTAAACAACAAAAAGGTTTTATTTTTGTCCTGATGTACATTTCTATTGTAAATCAATCATCTACAGAGGAAATTAGTACAAGACTGATACGACTTGGAAAATTTATTTTGGTTTGCCTTTTATACACTGTATAATGCCCATTTCTATTTAATCACGTAATTGTCACAACACTTAACAATTGGCAGCAGTTTAAAACACGAATTATCAGATAAAACAGTTTGGAAATTTTAAATATGTTTAAACACTTATAATGTGACAGTTTCTTTATTTTTTTAAAAAGGTTTATGTAAAGAAAAGTATAACTGCAATCAAAAATTATATTTAAGACCCAGTGATCTGAGAAACAATCAATAATTCTAGATGGGTAGATTTCATCTCAGCAAAAGGCCTTTGCAGTTTGATTTTTTGTTGAATTAATCCTCAATATTGCCGCGCCTAACTTGACTCGGTTAAATTGGAATACCAGACAAACGTATCAAACACGCAACAAACCGGTTTAACATTCGGCAAAAAATATGTTTCTATTTAAAGGATGGGTGCTAAGAAATCTTAATATGCAGTTTCATACGTCTTATGTGTTGAGATCGACCAAATAAAGTTTAGTTTAACCATGAATTCATCATGGTACCTCGTGGAAGATGTTTCAGGAAATAATTATTGTATCAACAACGTAGAACACGTTTTTGACCCTTCAAAATGAAATTCCAAAAATAAAAAGATTTATTTTTTTTTGTCTACAACAGGATGCTTTCTAAATTAAATGAAAGCATACAAACATTACAAACTATATATTCCTCCTAATTAAAATCAATAAAAGAAATAAATGTTTAACGCACGCAACTGACAGAAAATATAGCCCTGTATTTAAATGCTTTCGAATAATATATAGGTTTAGCTAGGAAAGGTTTCACTGTATTATATTATAAAACATATATTAGTTAACTAATATAAATATATACTATCAACTATCCAAAACAAAAACATCAAACATTGCACAGTAATTATATTTTACTACATTTTTCGCTGACGATAGATTACAACAATTTAAGGAACATCTAATCTCGACTCTTTTGGTTATTTAAAGTATTCTTGTTTTTAAAAAATAAGTACTACAACACTATATGTGGCTAGTTTTATTTTATCCTAAGTTTATCAGGAATTGTAATGTTTCTTTCTGTGTACCGTTCGGAACTTACTGTGTTCCGAATACGCGGCCTTATGTTAGCTACGGACATAACAAGGAAAAGGTTTAAATTAATATTTAAAATGTTTTTTGCTAAATTAGCAGAAATTAGGTTGTTTATATTTTACATTTTTTATTATATTATACTTGTTTTTTATTTTATTATTAAATTAATTAAATTATTAAATTATTTTATTATTGTTTTTTATTATTAATAACACATATTTTATTATACAATAAAATAATATATACATGCTGAGAAATATGTGTTATTATAAAGCAAAAAACCCTATGGTTATTATATAGCATAACAACTGAGGTTATTCAAATACAAGAATATCTATTAATTTTGAATATTCTTGTATTTGAATAGCCCCAGTTGTTTTTATTATTATACAAGAAAACATATTATATATAGGGCTACATAAAAGGCTCGAAAATTAGAGCACTTAATAGTTTTCGAAGGTCGACTCGCTAATATACTAAGTAAGATTCCTGCTTAAGTACATTAGAGTGTAAGTGATAAGTGAAGACTAGTAAACAGTGTTGCTAGGTTATATATATATATATATATATATATATATATATATATATATATATATATATATATATATATATATATATAATATTATTGTATTATAATTATGTGATATGTTTCTTGTAATATAGTTAATAAATTAAAAATATTTCAAAAACAATAATAATTTTAATACATATATTATTCAAAGCTTTTCGCCGATAAAACAAAATATTTTTACAAAAGTTAAATCATATGTACTACAAACAACCATATGTTTATAAGTATTGTACTTTACGTAGTTTTGTCCATAACATCAATAACCTTATAAATAGTTTGGTTACTTGATCTCACTTGAATTTGTTCATCAATTAATCTGTCTTTAACTTTATGTTTATAAATTTCCAATGTTTTACATATATTCATCTTTATTTCTTTGTTTAGTTATTTTATTAATTTCATATTCCTTATTTTAGGAAATCTGTGTCCATTACTTATATAATTAGTAGCCAAATTTGATTTTGTATATGTTAGGTTTGATATAAGCGTTTAAATGTTCTTTGTATCTTTCTTTTAATTTTTTGTTTGTTTGTCCTACATATAATTGATTACAATCTTGACATTTCGTGCATAATATTTTTATTATTGTTAATCATATTTTAATGTTTCTATCAATTTTGTAAGTAATTTAAATACAAAGAATATTTTATATTCATCTTTGTATATATATATATATATATATATATATATATATATATATATATATATATATATATGAAGATGTATATCCCTTATATATACCTAACCTCTTGTTATTAGATGCAGGTATAATAAAAGATGAAATAATATAAATACAAAAGCATTAAAAAGATTCTAGTTTATATACCAACACAACTACTTCAGCAAACCTAGAGGTCGGTGACGTCTTTGATGTCCTTCTCAGCTTTACGCAACTCTTCTGACGGGTACAGCCTTACACTTACGGACTCAATCTTCCTTCAGACCTTCCTCTATGTTACCCTCCCTGTCACTCTTCTAATATCAACCTTCCTATGCAGAAAGCTTCATTTCCTAAGCTAATACTCAGCTTAAAAAGCTATCTTCAACCCACGCCTACTAAACACATATATCTCCGAAACCATGATCTCGCGGGTTTAATTAACACGTTATACAATTTCAATTTTGTATAACACGTTTAAATCTTTCGATTTCACAAAATTCTGTATTCGAGGCATATACTGGTCTATTTCTAGTTGTATTTGTATCAGAAGGTGGCACAGCGCATGTGCCAGGTTTTCCCTGTCTTTAAATAATCGTTTTTTTATCGCAAGACAGTAACACTCCTAAGCCGGAGATACGTTAGCAAACATTAAGTAGGAATGCAAAACTTCACGCCCTTGTAATATTCCCGACGCGTTTCTGCATTAAGTGCAATAAACATTTTTCTTTTAATTATCGTTTTTATTGCTTTGATAGTGTGGATGTATAAAGTTGGTTGTTATCGACATCATTTCCAAGTTTCCTGGGATTATAATTAATATAGTCAAAGCTATTTTATTAACGTGCGTTCTCAAAGACGCAATAATAATTGCTTGAAACTTCTGATAATTTCAAGGCTAATATTTACGGATTATATATATATATATATATATATATATATATATATATATATATATATATATATATATATAATTAATAAATTAAAAATATTTCAAAAACAAGAATACTTTTAATGAATATATTTATTCTTTAGGAATAAATATATTCATTAAAAGTATTCTTGTTTTTGAAATATTTTTAATTTATTAACTATATTACAAGAAAACATATCACCATATTTAATATTTAATATATATAAATGTATGTATGTATAATAATTATGGTGATACGGTTTCTTGTAGTACAGGAAATGAATAAAAGTTTTTCAATTACAATAATTTTATTAATTTATATTTTTTTCAATTTATACATTTTTTAATTTGAAATATTGTTATTCATTATATATATATATATATATATATATATATATATATATAATACGTTTTATTGTTTAATAATTTAAAACAACATAGGTTATTTAAATACAAGAATATTTATATCCAAAGCTTTTCGTTGGTAAACAGTACCAACATCATCAGGAATCAATGTTTTATTCCTAATGATGTTGATACTCTTCACCAACGAAAAGCTTTGGATATAAATTATTAAATATTTGTATTTGAATAACCTATGTTGTTTTAAAATATATATATATATATATATATATATATATATATATATATATATAAAGGGTAACGAGTAAGCGTCTATTTCAACACGATTGTTGCAAACAATCTACATGAACCAAACAACCCCGTCGAATCGACGACTTCAGTTTCCGATCCCCCAGTACCAGGGAATTTAACGTATTTTCTTTTATCTTACCTCATTCCATCAACCCTCCCTCAGTTTTTCTACAAATGGGCGCAACTTACGAAGTTGGTATAGAGCAAGTATACTTTAAATATAGAGCCTACACAAGTTAGTATAACCACCTCCTTCACCACAGAGAGGGACATTTTGTCCCTACCATAAGTCTAACTATAACAACAATCCCTTCCTATCGTTATGCATTATGGCTGTACGTCTAATATATATTTGAAAGTATATTTGAGTATATAGTACTTTTGTACAATTCTGAAAAATCATATCCTTAAATCTAATATCTTATTTACTTTTTTTAATATAACATACAACTTTACTATACATATAATATACGTATAATATATATATATACAAATATATATTTATAATTATATAAATGATAATCCAAAAATTCCCATTGAAAGTCCTAAGTGGACTTATTAAACTGCACAAAATAGAGAAACCATTTAGGCCGTTAATAAATTTTGTTAACGCCCCTTCTAATAAAATATCTAAATTTATAACATCTATTCTTAAAAAAAAAATGAAACTAAATAATAATCATACCATAAGTAATTCTATTAATCTTATTGAAAACTTAAATACAATAAATACTGATAATAAGACAAAATTAATATCATTAGATAATGAAAATATGTACATAAATATTCCTATAAAAGAAACCCTTAAAACTATAAAATCTAAATTAGAGCGAACTGGGAAAGATAAAAAATTAATATTGGAAATCATAAATACATTAAAAATAATATTAAATAAAAATTATTTTTCATATAATGATAAAATTTACAAACAGGAAGATGGTCTAGCTATGGGTTCCCCTTTATCAAGCATAATATCAGACATATTTTTACAATATTTAGACGATAAAATAAATAATATAAAGAAATATATGGTAAAAACTGTTTTTGGTTTAGATACGTGGCTGACCATTTATATATATCTAATAATAATAGTATAAACTTAGTAACTATTTTGGTCAAATAAATGAAATGAACAAAAATATTATTTTTACGTATGAAGTGGAAAAGAATAATATAAACCATTTTCTAGATATAACAATAACAAGAAATAATGATGAATTCAGTATAGTATACATCGTGAACCGACATTAACAAACCAAATAATACCAAATAATTCTAATCATCCATATAATCAAAAAATGGCTGCGTTATACAACTTATTATACAGATTGCATAAAATACCTATGAATAAGGAAACAAAAATTAGAGAGAAACATTATTTATCAAATAGCAATAGAGAATGGTTATAAAAAAAACTGTAGATAAAGTTAATCATAATATTTAAAAAAAAAAACATATTAATTTAATTTTCAAAAATAATAATAATAAAAAAACAATATGGACATCTTTTATGAAAAAAAAAATATCACAAGATTGATTAGGGGTAAAAACGTTAAATTTTCTTACAAAACTAACAATATAATAATAATCATAATGAATAATAATAATATAATTAATAATATTCATTAAATAAACTATGTATATAAATTATAACGCGATTACTGTAGTAAAGTTTATATTGAACAAACTAAGAAAAAACTTAAAGATAAATATAAAGAGCATTTTAATGCTTATGAAAAACCACACATATATAATTCGAATTTTGCTAATCATGGTATCATATATCTAATTGAATCATATATTTCCTAATATAGATAATATGATACTTATAAAAGAAATTAACAAAGGCTTAAGAATGAATATTTATGAAGCTTTAGAAATATATAAATATAATATTAATAGCAAACTGATAAATGAACAGAAATCAAAATTTGAAATGTTAAGGCAGCAAATTAATAAATTTGACAACATTCTAAACAACAAGCTAACACTTGTGTGCTTGTTTTTCTTTATTCTTCCTGAATATGTTGGTACTGTTTGCCAACGAAAAGCTTTGAATTGTAATTCAATAGATTGCTCTTGTATTTGTATTTCTCTTGTTTTTTTTTTAAATTTAATAAACCTGAATATTTAAAGTCCTACGGTTTGAAGTAGTTGCGAGCCAATTGGCCATTGTTAGCATTATCAAGATCCTCTTCCCTCGTTAAGATTTCAACGCTACTTTTCTAATATAGCCTTGTTACAGACTCAACTAACCAAACTTTTTTAACTGTTGTCGACTGAAGAAGCGCCAGATAAAGTGAATAATGGTAAGTTGATGAAAGCACAAAGTCCTGATTTCTGAAAAGTACATGAATGAAATACCATTTTAGAATAAAATTTTGTCGTATATGTATTATAATTTCTACCAAGTAATTGATGAATATATAGGTTTTGTATATTCTTACAAACGGTTGGAATGGAGGCGGCTCCAAACGCCTTCTTACAAACGGTCGGAACGGAACCTGATACACTTTGAGTAAAGCAGAAAAAGTACAACAAACTGGGCGAACTAACGGGGGCAACCAGTTTGGGAACCTTGACCTTTTGTGTTCGTTTCGCTGCTTCTTAAAATGTTTTGTGAATTTATGGATACTTAACGCCGGATGCAGGGTTAATCGATACAAAAAGCCGTAAAGGAAAATGAATGCTTTGTGTGAGGATGGACAATTTGTGATTTCGTTTTGTTGTAAAAGAAGTGAGAAGAAATCGATTATCGATTATGATCGTTTATAATAAGAAAACAGAGTATCTTAGCAAAAACCTATGAGCACTATTACAGGTGCAAATAATATTTACCATTTCAATGGGTGAACAACAAATACTATTACAATATATAAAATACATTATATATATATATATATATATATATATATTTATATATATATATATATATATATATATATATATATATTAAAAAAATACTTATTATTCGAACTTAAATCTGGTCCTTATGTTTATTTATATGTAAATACATACACGCACACACACGCACACACACACACACACACACATACACACACACACACACACATACACACACACACACACACACACACACACACATATATATATATATATATATATATATATATATATATATATATATATATTAAAAAAGTACTTATTATTCGAACTTAAATCTGGTCCTTATGTTTAATTATATGTAAATACATACACACACACACACACGCGCGCGCGCGCACTCACACACACACACACACACACACACACACACACACACACACACACACACACACACACATACACACATACTCACACACACACACACACAAATATATATATACATATATATGTATATATATATTTGTGTGTGTGTGTGTGTGTGTGTATGTGTGTTTATAATAATTTGCACCATCATCGATTATTTTTGAAATACCTCACCCCATTATGAAATAACTTGTTTGAAGAACAAAGCCGATAACTTGTTTCGAAGTAGCGCAAATACAACTCTCAAACCCTTATTGCAAGCATCATTTAGTATTCGTTTACAGAATTAGTTAGGTTTCACTTTTCTTTATTTACAACAAAACATTTCAGTTAGGAACGGCATTTAGCATAAAATATCCCTCCCTTCGTACGGGGTTGACGTATATTTGTATTGATTTAATTTGTATTTGTTTTTAAGTTGAATTTAATTTACTGAAATTAAATCCCATTAAATATCCCGTTAAGGGAGCTACCAAAGCCAGTGGGGCGGCGCCCTGACCGAATTTTTAAATTAAAACAGGCCCAAGTGAAAACCAGGGACCCGAAGAATGTCCATTTAAATTTTAGGTATTTAATTCCCGTTTCCACGTGTTCGATAAGGGAAAACATTATACCTGGTGACGCATAAAGTCATCAGGGATACGAAAAATATAATGAAAACTCTCGTGCAGGGAAATAAAAGTTTTATCAAATTAAAGTTGGGTAAAAGCTCATTATGGAGTAACAAGAAGTACTACGTCCGTGCATCAATGGCGCGCCGAACTACGTATTCATATATTTAAATATATGCCTTCCTATAAAGTATCCAGTTACGATAGATTTTGTTGTAATTTTATACATTACTATATCAAAATATACCTGTAAAGTGTCCAGTCAGGATTTTTTGATCTAATTGTATACAACATTATCTAATTAAACGTCTTCTTAATAATAGTAATACTTTGTCACGTGATCTCTATTCTAGCCTTAAATGTGTACATTTGGTTAAAAGTATGAAATTAGAACCAAATTTATCCTGACTGAATACTTCATAGGTATATAAAATTAACCTTCCGTGGCAATTGCAAACAATGATTTTCAACATAGCTTCTGGACATGGTTTTGATTCATTTTTTATGCATTATATTGGGGGTGGTGATGTGCATTTTTACCAGCACTAATAGCACCACGTTTGGGGGGAATTACATTTTTCCAAAATTGTAAGCTTTTTGGGCGTGAGCGAGTTTTCATAATGTTTTTCGTATCTCTGATGACTTCTTTCGTCGCCCGGTATAGTTTGTTTCGCTAAAATCGAACACGTGGGAACTGGAAATAAATACCAAATTTCAGCCTAATGGGTCCTTTGCGTGAGTAAGTAATACACACACAGACAAACACCATTAGATTTTTATATAATAGTATAAATTAGTTCCCAATAAATATATCAAACTAAAAACTTACTGATTATTGTCTTGAAAACCAAGGGAAGGAAAAACCTCTGCTTGTAACATAACATTTGTAAAGTAAACTAACCTAGAAAGATTAATAACAATTAATTGCTATCAGCTGTTTAAATGTGTTTAGAAGTGATTGTTACAGGTGATTATCACCTGATTAAGTCAAGTTAAGTAGTAAATGGAGTATAGAAAATTGGGGAATTTCAAGTCCCGTGGGGCGGTGCCTTGACTGAATTTCTAAATAAAAATGAGACTATGTGTTAACCAGGGACCCTTAGAATGTCTGTGTAAAATTTCAGCTCAATGGGTAAAGTAATTTTTACTTGATTGAGTAACACACACACACACACACACACACACACACACACACCATTATATTTGTATATATTATTATAGATGAAATATCAAACTTAAGTTTTTGTAAAACTGCTTTAAAGGATACATTTAGTTGGGCAATAATTACTTTTAAAACTACTGTTTTACAGGAAATATTTAGAAACTGAAAATATTTGACCGAAATATGTTTTTAAAGCCTCTTCTTAAATAAATATAAAGTTAGTCTATGAACACTTGTCTTATTTTCGCTACATATTTTCCCTAAAGTTGTGCATTGAAGTCTTTTAAGAAGCTCTAATTAATAATCGACACATTGCTCAAAAATAAAATAAACTGCACGAAACGTTAATATATCATAAGCCACAAAAACTAAAAATAAAATAGAAGAAAACATTATTCAAGTTTAATAATATATTATAATAGTAATATATACTAATGTCAATTATCAAAATTATAAAATAATATATACAATAACCCAAATAAATTTTACTTGTATTAAATATTTCTGAACTCAAAGTTTTGTAAGTAAACATAGCTCTTTGGTTATTACTACCCCCGCCCCCTCACTATCACACAATGAAGTATTTATTGAGACCACTTGTTCCGTTAAAATATCTAACGAAATTACCTTACATTTTACACGAGAAAACAAACGAAGGTAAGGTTTACAATGACGCACATAGATGCTGAAGATTAATAAGAAATTTACAAAGCCGTTTTACACATATAGCAGCGTTTTATTACTACTTCACGTAACAGGGGAAAAGAGTAAATTCCTTATTATCAGTAAGAAACATATAATTATATTACACAGTATAGAAACATATAATAAATTAAAAATATTTCAAAAACTAGAATACTTTTAATGAATATATTTATTCAAAGCTTTTCGCCGATAAAATAGTACCAGTATCTTCAGGAAAATAATTATCTAATAAAATAGATAATAAATAGAGATTTTTATTAGATAATTATTTTCCTGAAGATGCTGGTACTATTTTATCGGCGAAAAGCTTTGAATAAATATATTCATTAAAAGTATTCTTGTTTTTGAAATATTTTTAATTTATTAACTATATTACAAGAAAACATATCACCATATTTAATATATAGGCCTATATATATATATATATATATATATATATATTCTTGCCCAATCGAGTTAGAGTAAAATTATATATATAAACTACTAAGTACTAGGTCAGATTTCGTCAATGAAACGGTGGTTTCGAAAAACGTCAGTAAGTAAATTGATAGCTTTAACTTAGTTCTACTACTTGTGAGTTGGTCAGTGACGTAAAGACGGTTACAGCATCCAACTTATTTAACTCTGAGATTTGTCTCGTGAACGTGCAGTATGGAATCACTGTGAACCTGCCTGACCTGTCTCCCAGCTCGGGTCATGGGACACAGCTCTGCCTGCCTAGGTTAGGTAGGAACAGATGAATAAATTACGTCAATATTTAAATAGCATTAAATATTCATTCACTTGTAAGTATTAAATGTGTTTAATTGAATAATTTTGTATTTAAATTTGAACAACCGTTATTAGGGAAAACTTTCTGTTATTATTATTATTATTAAAACTGCATGTAATATAATTATTAAAATTATATGTTTTATTACTAATAAAATTTTATGTAGTACTATTGTTAAAGTTATGTACACCAATTTTATTAAAACTGCAAGTAATACTGATGAGGTGTACACTCACAAAACTCGGTAGATGCGTGAGTCAAAGATATTGCAAGTAATATAATATAATTAATAAAATTGTATGTAATATTATTAATTAAATTGTATTACATACTTTTGATATTATTATTAAAACTTTATGTATTATTATTATCATTATTATTATTATTGGATAACACTATCAAAACTAAGTAACTATGGGGCAAAATTGTGGAAAAGTGATGCATCCCTCCAGGTTTTTAAAACAAATTACGACTACTATATTTGAAATAATTATTTGACTATTTATAATTTACTTATTTATCATTATTAATTTGACTATTTTATAGCAAAATAAATGCTATTAAAGTAAATTGTAAAAATAATATTTTTGCATACGTAATAATTGAACAGGGTTGTGAGTTAAGGCAATAAATAAATAACTGCACACGAAACTCACAAAACCATATACTTTATTATCATTCGCGTTTTGATGACTTATGACAATATCATCAGTGACACTACTACAAATGTACAACTGAACTAGTTATAGTAGAGTCACTAATGATGGTGACATAGGTCATTGAAATGCATATGACAATAAATTATAATGTTTTGTGAGTTAGTGTGCAGTTATTTATTTATTAATAATATAAATGATATATAATAAATTGTTTAATTAGTTGTGTGTGATACATTTATGCCCTAGAAATCACCCTTTATCCTTAAGTGGTGTACAACCATAACTAATTCTTTACAACACATTATACGGCTTGGCTTAGCAATAAACGAACAAAGTAAATCCAGAGGGTCTAGCTCGCATAAGGCATTTTTTTACGGAACAACGAAAGTTTGCAGTTTAATACATTTCTTGGCGAACTTTAGCAATATAGCTTTGACAAGGGTTACTTCTGCGAAGAGAAATGCCTTGATAAAGATACACACTGGAGGAAAAAGGTTTGATTTAAAAGTTGGCATCCTTTCTAACTGTAAGCAAGTGAAATACGTCTGTTATATTTAATCTTTTGCCAATGTTTTGATCATAAACGAGAAAATACATAATCCTTATTAAGAGGTTAAATTATGAAGCAGAACAAGTTTAAATGTTTTGTCTGTACTAACGTAGGATATTTTATTTCCCCCGATAGAAACATTGGTAAGAGATTGAAGATATTAACAGATACGTTTGTCTAGCTTTTCTTTAGAAGAATTACAGAATATTATGACTTATAAGACGTTACACTCGTATATTGACATTTTATTTTAGTTTAGGAACCGAACTTGTGTTTGAACATTAGTTGTTTTCACATGTTAGTGAGCGGAAAAACTAAATAGAAATACCTCCATTTTGCTTTCGAGCGAGATTATGTGAATTATTGTTTGTTTCCTTGTATTAAATTGTATGAGCCGTTAAAGTCTACATTCCTCATAATATTGCGTAATGGAATATGTCTTGTTGTAATAGGCATCAATTACCCCTGATTTTAATGCGGGTAACAGAAACCTTGGTTAACATGCATAAAGAAAGTTGGACAGCTACTGATGTAAACACTGATTTGCACTAAATGACTAATTACAACGTCGAGGAGCGACTACGTGTCTCCTGAGGGAACCGCAACTTCCCGGAGTGTGTTCCAGGGTTAGAAACTGTTTACAGCGTGTGAAGATACAGTTTCAATTTCAGGTTATTTAATGTTATGGAATTTTAAGAGGACATAATACCACTCCTTTATATTCTTCTTAGAAGGAAACGTCTAGTTTTTATAATGTTGTAGCCACGGAGCGTTACAGTTGTTCGGTTGCTCAGTTTTCGCAATTTTTACAAGTGGGTTGTCAGTCATTCTATAGACGTGATATTTCCATGCCATTCTTGACCTAGAGTATTCTACACCTTGGTGGTGTATTCACTCTCTGCTTCTACATTGATTTTCGATGAGACACTCCAGGTTGCTACACTTTACAGAATAGTTTTTCTTTAATCTTGCCAACTAGACAAGAGTTTCAACAGTACTATCCCATGATTATATTTTCCATGATTATCCGAGAGATTTTACCCGAGGCGGGTTTTGGCCTCACCTCGGAACCTCTCTCTTTTATCCGGGCTTGGGACCGGCAACACAGCTGCTGAGCTACATAATCCTCCCAGCAACTATGTAGGCGGAGTTACTTTGGAGTTTAACCCGAGGCAGGTTTTGGCCTTACCTCGGAACCCTTCTCTTTTATCCGGGCCTGGGACCGGCAACACAGCTGCTGAGCTACATAATCCTCCTAGCAACTATGCAGGCGGAGTTACTTTGGAGTTTAACCCGAGGCAGGTTTTGGCCTTACCTCGGAACCCTTCCCTTTTATTCGGGCTTGGGACCGGCAACACAGCTGCTGAGCTACATAATCCTCCCAGCAACTATGCAGGCGGAGTTACTTTGGAGTTTAACCCGAGGCAGGTTTTGGCCTTAGCTCGGAACCCTTCCCTTTTATCCGGGCTTAGGACCGGCAACACAGCTGCTGAGCTACATAATCCTCCTAGCAACTATGCAGGCGGAGTTACTTTGGAGTTTAACCCGAGGCAGGTTTTGGCCTTACCTCGGAACCCTTCTCTTTTATCCGGGCTTGGGACCGGCAACACAGCTGCTGAGCTACATAATCCTCCCAGCAACTATGTAGGCGGAGTTACTTTGGAGTTTAACCCGAAGCAGGTTTTGGCCTTACCTCGGAACCCTTCTCTTTTATTCGGGATTGGGACCGGCAACACAGCTGCTGAGCTACATAACCTCCCAGCAACTATGTAGGCGGAGTTACTTTGGAGTTTAACCCGAGGCAGGTTTTGGCCTTACCTCGGAACCCTTCTCTTTTATCCGGGCTTAGGACCGGCAACACAGTTGCTGAGCTACATAATCCTCCTAGCAACTATGCACGCTGAGTTACTTTGGAGTTTAACCCGAGGCAGGTTTTGGCCTTACCTCGGAACCCTTCTCTTTTATCCGGGCTTAGGACCGGCAACACAGCTGCTGAGCTACATAATCTTCCCAGCAACTATGTAGGCGGAGTTACTTTGGAGTTTAACCCGAGGCAGGTTTTGGCCTTACCTCGGAACCCTTCTCTTTTATCCGGGCTTAGGACCGGCAACACAGTTGCTGAGCTACATAATCCTCCTAGCAACTATGCACGCTGAGTTACTTTGGAGTTTAACCCGAGGCAGGTTTTGGCCTTACCTCGGAACCCTTCTCTTTTATCCGGGCTTAGGACCGGCAACACAGCTGCTGAGCTACATAATCCTCCCAGCAACTATGTAGGAGGAGTTACTTTGGAGTTTAACCCGAAGCAGGTTTTGGCCTTACCTCGGAACCATTCTCTTTTATCCGGGCTTGGGACCGGCAACACAGCTGCTGAGCTACATAATCCTCCCAGCAACTATGCAGGCGGAGTTACTTTGGAGTTTAACCCGAGGCAGGTTTTGGAATTACCTCGGAACCATTCTCTTTTATCCGGGCTTGGGACCGGCAACACAGCTGCTGAGCTACATAACCTCCCAGCAACTATGTAGGCGGAGTTACTTTGGAGTTTAACCCGAGGCAGGTTTTGGAATTACCTCGGAACCCTTCTCTTTTATCCGGGCTTAGGACCGGCAACACAGCTGCTGAGCTACATAATCCTCCCAGCAACTATGCAGGCGGAGTTACTTTGGAATTTAACCCGAGGCAGGTTTTGGCCTTACCTCGGAACCATTCTCTTTTATCCGGGCTTGGGACCGGCAACACAGCTGCTGAGCTACATAATCCTCCCAGCAACTATGTAGGCGGAGTTACTTTGGAGTTTAACCCGAGGCAGGTTTTGGCCTTACCTCGGAGCCCTTCTCTTTTATCCGGGCTTGGGACCGGCAACACAGCTGCTGAGCTACATAATCCTCCCAGCAACTATGTAGGCGGAGTTACTTTGGAGTTTAACCCGAGGCAGGTTTTGGCCTTACCTCGGAACCATTCTCTTTTATCCGGGCTTGGGACCGGCAACACAGCTGCTGAGCTACATAATCCTCCCAGCAACTATGTAGGCGGAGTTACTTTGGAGTTTAACCCGAGGCAGGTTTTGGAATTACCTCGGAACCATTCTCTTTTATCCGGGCTTGGGACCGGCAACACAGCTGCTGAGCTACATAAACCTCCCAGCAACTATGTAGGCGGAGTTACTTTTTAGTTTAACCCGAGGCAGGTTTTGGCCTTACCTCGGAACCATTCTCTTTTATCCGGGCTTGGGACCGGCAACACAGCTGCTGAGCTACATAATCCTCCCAGCAACTATGTAGGCGGAGTTACTTTGGAGTTTAACCCGAGGCAGGTTTTGGCCTTACCTCGGAACCCTTCTCTTTTATCCGGGCTTGGGACCGGCAACACAGCTGCTGAGCTACATAATCCTCCCAGCAACTCTGCAGGCGGAGTTACTTTGGAGTTTAATCCGAGGCAGGTTTTGGCCTTACCTCGGAACCATTCTCTTTTATCCGGGCTTGGGACCGGCAACACAGCTGCTGAGCTACATAATCCTCCCAGCAACTATGCAGGCGGAGTTACTTTGGAGTTTAATCCGAGGCAGGTTTTGGCCTTACCTCGGAACCCTTCTCTTTTATCCGGGCTTAGGACCAGCAACACAGCTGCTGAGCTACATAATGCTCCCAGCAACTATGCACGCTGAGTTACTTTGGAGTTAAACCCGAGGCAGGTTTTGGCCTTACCTTGGAACCCTTCTCTTTTATCCGGGCCTGGGACCGGCAACACAGCTGCTGAGCTACACAATGCTCCCAGCAACTTGCAGGCGGAGTTACTTGGAGTTTAACCCGAGGCAGGTTTTGGCCTTACCTCGGAACCCTTCCCTTTTATCCGGGCTTAGGACCGGCAACACAGCTGCTGAGCTACATAATCTCCCAGCAACTATGCAGGCGGAGTTACTTTGGAGTTTAATCCGAGGCAGGTTTTGGCCTTACCTCGGAACCCTTCTCTTTTATCCGGGCTTGGGACCGGCAACACAGCTGCTGAGCTACATAATCCTCCCAGCAACTATGTAGGCGGAGTTACTTTGGAGTTTAACCCGAGGCAGGTTTTGGCCTTACCTCGGAACCCTTCTCTTTTATCCGGGCCTGTGACCGGCAACACAGCTGCTGAGCTACATAATCCTCCTAGCAACTATGCAGGCGGAGTTACTTTGGAGTTTAACCCGAGGCAGGTTTTGGCCTTACCTCGGAACCCTTCCCTTTTATTCGGGCTTGGGACCGGCAACACAGCTGCTGAGCTACATAATCCTCCCAGCAACTATGCAGGCGGAGTTACTTTGGAGTTTAACCCGAGGCAGGTTTTGGCCTTACCTCGGAACCCTTCCCTTTTATCCGGGCTTAGGACCGGCAACACAGCTGCTGAGCTACATAATCCTCCTAGCAACTATGCAGGTGGAGTTACTTTGGAGTTTAACCCGAGGCAGGTTTTAGCCTTACCTCGGAACCCTTCCCTTTTATCCGGGCTTAGGACCGGCAACACAGCTGCTGAGCTACATAATCCTCCTAGCAACTATGTAGGCGGAGTTACTTTGGAGTTTAACCCGAGGCAGGTTTTGGCCTTACCTCGGAACCCTTCTCTTTTATCCGGGCTTGGGACCGGCAACACAGCTGCTGAGCTACATAATCCTCCCAGCAACTATGTAGGCGGAGTTACTTTGGAGTTTAACCCGAAGCAGGTTTTGGCCTTACCTCGGAACCATTCTCTTTTATCCGGGCTTGGGACCGGCAACACAGCTGCTGAGCTACATAACCTCCCAGCAACTATGTAGGCGGAGTTACTTTGGAGTTTAACCCGAGGCAGGTTTTGGAATTACCTCGGAACCCTTCTCTTTTATCCGGGCTTAGGACCGGCAACACAGCTGCTGAGCTACATAATCCTCCCAGCAACTATGCAGGCGGAGATACTTTGGAATTTAACACGAGGCAGGTTTTGGCCTTACCTCGGAACCATTCTCTTTTATCCGGGCTTGGGACCGGCAACACAGCTGCTGAGCTACGTAATCCTCCCAGCAACTATGTAGGCGGAGTTACTTTGGAGTTTAACCCGAGGCAGGTTTTGGCCTTACCTCGGAACCCTTCTCTTTTATCCGGGCTTGGGACCGGCAACACAGCTGCTGAGCTACATAATCCTCCCAGCAACTATGTAGGCGGAGTTACTTTGGAGTTTAACCCGAGGCAGGTTTTGGCCTTACCTCGGAACCATTCTCTTTTATCCGGGCTTGGGACCGGCAACACAGCTGCTGAGCTACATAATCCTCCCAGCAACTATGTAGGCGGAGTTACTTTGGAGTTTATCCCGAGGCAGGTTTTGGCCTTACCTCGGAACCATTCTCTTTTATCCGGGCTTGGGACCGGCAACACAGCTGCTGAGCTACATAACCTCCCAGCAACTATGTAGGCGGAGTTACTTTGGAGTTTAACCCGAGGCAGGTTTTGGAATTACCTCGGAACCATTCTCTTTTATCCGGGCTTGGGACCGGCAACACAGCTGCTGAGCTACATAAACCTCCCAGCAACTATGTAGGCGGAGTTACTTTTTAGTTTAACCCGAGGCAGGTTTTGGCCTTACCTCGGAACCATTCTCTTTTATCCGGGCTTGGGACCGGCAACACAGCTGCTGAGCTACATAATCCTCCCAGCAACTATGTAGGCGGAGTTACTTTGGAGTTTAACCCGAGGCAGGTTTTGGCCTTACCTCGGAACCCTTCTCTTTTATCCGAGCTTGGGACCGGCAACACAGCTGCTGAGCTACATAATCCTCCCAGCAACTATGTAGGCGGAGTTACTTTGGAGTTTAACCCGAGGCAGGTTTTGGCCTTACCTCGGAACCCTTCTCTTTTATCCGGGCTTGGGACCGGCAACACAGCTGCTGAGCTACATAATCCTCCCAGCAACTCTGCAGGCGGAGTTACTTTGGAGTTTAATCCGAGGCAGGTTTTGGCCTTACCTCGGAACCATTCTCTTTTATCCGGGCTTGGGACCGGCAACACAGCTGCTGAGCTACATAATCCTCCCAGCAACTATGCAGGCGGAGTTACTTTGGAGTTTAATCCGAGGCAGGTTTTGGCCTTACCTCGGAACCCTTCTCTTTTATCCGGGCTTAGGACCAGCAACACAGCTGCTGAGCTACATAATGCTCCCAGCAACTATGCACGCTGAGTTACTTTGGAGTTTAACCCGAGGCAGGTTTTGGCCTTACCTTGGAACCCTTCTCTTTTATCCGGGCCTGGGACCGGCAACACAGCTGCTGAGCTACAAAATGCTCCCAGCAACTTGCAGGCGGAGTTACTTGGAGTTTAACCCGAGGCAGGTTTTGGCCTTACCTCGGAACCCTTCCCTTTTATCCGGGCTTAGGACCGGCAACACAGCTGCTGAGCTACATAATCTCCCAGCAACTATGCAGGCGGAGTTACTTTGGAGTTTAATCCGAGGCAGGTTTTGGCCTTACCTCGGAACCCTTCTCTTTTATCCGGGCTTGGGACCGACAACACAGCTGCTGAGCTACATAATCCTCCTAGCAACTATGCACGCTGAGTTACTTTGGAGTTTAACCCGAGGCAGGTTTTGGCCTTACCTCGGAACCCTTCTCTTTTATCCGGGCTTAGGACCGGCAACACAGCTGCTAAGCTACATAACCTCCCAGCAACTATGTAGGCGAAGTTACTTTGGAGTTTAACCCGAGGCAGGTTTTGGCCTTACCTCGGAACCCTTCTCTTTTAACCGGGCTTGGGACCGGCAACACAGCTGCTGAGCTACATAATCCTCCCAGCAACTATGTAGGCGGAGTTACTTTGGAGTTTAACCCGAGGCAGGTTTTGGCCTTACCTCGGCACCCTTCTCTTTTAACCGGGCTTGGGACCGGCAACACAGCTGCTGAGCTACATAATCCTCCCAGCAACTATGTAGGCGGAGTTACTTTGGAGTTTAACCCGAGGCAGGTTTTGGCCTTACCTCGGAACCCTTCTCTTTTATCCGGGCTTGGGACCGGCAACACAGCTGCTGAGCTACATAATCCTCCCAGCAACTATGTAGGCGGGGTTACTTTGGAGTTTAACCCGAGTCAGGTTTTAGCCTTACCTCGGAACCCTTCTCTTTTATCCGGGCTTGGGACCGGCAACACAGCTGCTGAGCTACATAATCCTCCCAGCAACTATGTAGGCGGAGTTACTTTGGAGTTTAACCCGAGTCAGGTTTTAGCCTTACCTCGGAACCCTTCTCTTTTAACCGGGCTTAGGACCGGCAACACAGCTGTTGAGCTACATAATCCTCCCAGCAACTATGTAGGCGGAGTTACTTTGGAGTTTAACCCGAGGCAGGTTTTGGCCTTACCTCGGAACCCTTCTCTTCTAGCCGGGCTTAGGACCGGCAACACAGCTGCTGAGCTACATAATCCTCCCAGCAACTATGCAGGCGGAGTTACTTTGGAGTTTAATCCGAGGCAGGTTTTGGCCTTACCTCGGAACCCTTCTCTTTTATCCGGGCTTAGGACCAGCAACACAGCTGCTGAGCTACATAATGCTCCCAGCAACTATGCACGCTGAGTTACTTTGGAGTTTAACCCGAGGCAGGTTTTGGCCTTACCTTGGAACCCTTCTCTTTTATCCGGGCCTGGGACCGGCAACACAGCTGCTGAGCTACAAAATGCTCCCAGCAACTTGCAGGCGGAGTTACTTGGAGTTTAACCCGAGGCAGGTTTTGGCCTTACCTCGGAACCCTTCCCTTTTATCCGGGCTTAGGACCGGCAACACAGCTGCTGAGCTACATAATCTCCCAGCAACTATGCAGGCGGAGTTACTTTGGAGTTTAATCCGAGGCAGGTTTTGGCCTTACCTCGGAACCCTTCTCTTTTATCCGGGCTTGGGACCGACAACACAGCTGCTGAGCTACATAATCCTCCTAGCAACTATGCACGCTGAGTTACTTTGGAGTTTAACCCGAGGCAGGTTTTGGCCTTACCTCGGAACCCTTCTCTTTTATCCGGGCTTAGGACCGGCAACACAGCTGCTAAGCTACATAACCTCCCAGCAACTATGTAGGCGAAGTTACTTTGGAGTTTAACCCGAGGCAGGTTTTGGCCTTACCTCGGAACCCTTCTCTTTTAACCGGGCTTGGGACCGGCAACACAGCTGCTGAGCTACATAATCCTCCCAGCAACTATGTAGGCGGAGTTACTTTGGAGTTTAACCCGAGGCAGGTTTTGGCCTTACCTCGGCACCCTTCTCTTTTAACCGGGCTTGGGACCGGCAACACAGCTGCTGAGCTACATAATCCTCCCAGCAACTATGTAGGCGGAGTTACTTTGGAGTTTAACCCGAGGCAGGTTTTGGCCTTACCTCGGAACCCTTCTCTTTTATCCGGGCTTGGGACCGGCAACACAGCTGCTGAGCTACATAATCCTCCCAGCAACTATGTAGGCGGGGTTACTTTGGAGTTTAACCCGAGTCAGGTTTTAGCCTTACCTCGGAACCCTTCTCTTTTATCCGGGCTTGGGACCGGCAACACAGCTGCTGAGCTACATAATCCTCCCAGCAACTATGTAGGCGGAGTTACTTTGGAGTTTAACCCGAGTCAGGTTTTAGCCTTACCTCGGAACCCTTCTCTTTTAACCGGGCTTAGGACCGGCAACACAGCTGTTGAGCTACATAATCCTCCCAGCAACTATGTAGGCGGAGTTACTTTGGAGTTTAACCCGAGGCAGGTTTTGGCCTTACCTCGGAACCCTTCTCTTCTAGCCGGGCTTAGGACCGGCAACACAGCTGCTGAGCTACATAATCCTCCCAGCAACTATGTAGGCGGAGTTACTTTGGAGTTTAACCCGAGGCAGGTTTTGGCCTTACCTCGGAACCATTCTCTTTTATCCGGGCTTGGGACCGGCAACACAGCTGCTGAGCTACATAATCCTCCCAGCAACTATGTAGGCGGAGTTACTTTGGAGTTTATCCCGAGGCAGGTTTTGGCCTTACCTCGGAACCATTCTCTTTTATCCGGGCTTGGGACCGGCAACACAGCTGCTGAGCTACATAACCTCCCAGCAACTATGTAGGCGGAGTTACTTTGGAGTTTAACCCGAGGCAGGTTTTGGAATTACCTCGGAACCATTCTCTTTTATCCGGGCTTGGGACCGGCAACACAGCTGCTGAGCTACATAAACCTCCCAGCAACTATGTAGGCGGAGTTACTTTTTAGTTTAACCCGAGGCAGGTTTTGGCCTTACCTCGGAACCATTCTCTTTTATCCGGGCTTGGGACCGGCAACACAGCTGCTGAGCTACATAATCCTCCCAGCAACTATGTAGGCGGAGTTACTTTGGAGTTTAACCCGAGGCAGGTTTTGGCCTTACCTCGGAACCCTTCTCTTTTATCCGGGCTTGGGACCGGCAACACAGCTGCTGAGCTACATAATCCTCCCAGCAACTCTGCAGGCGGAGTTACTTTGGAGTTTAATCCGAGGCAGGTTTTGGCCTTACCTCGGAACCATTCTCTTTTATCCGGGCTTGGGACCGGCAACACAGCTGCTGAGCTACATAATCCTCCCAGCAACTATGCAGGCGGAGTTACTTTGGAGTTTAATCCGAGGCAGGTTTTGGCCTTACCTCGGAACCCTTCTCTTTTATCCGGGCTTAGGACCAGCAACACAGCTGCTGAGCTACATAATGCTCCCAGCAACTATGCACGCTGAGTTACTTTGGAGTTAAACCCGAGGCAGGTTTTGGCCTTACCTTGGAACCCTTCTCTTTTATCCGGGCCTGGGACCGGCAACACAGCTGCTGAGCTACACAATGCTCCCAGCAACTTGCAGGCGGAGTTACTTGGAGTTTAACCCGAGGCAGGTTTTGGCCTTACCTCAGAACCCTTCCCTTTTATCCGGGCTTAGGACCGGCAACACAGCTGCTGAGCTACATAATCTCCCAGCAACTATGCAGGCGGAGTTACTTTGGAGTTTAATCCGAGGCAGGTTTTGGCCTTACCTCGGAACCCTTCTCTTTTATCCGGGCTTGGGACCGGCAACACAGCTGCTGAGCTACATAATCCTCCCAGCAACTATGTAGGCGGAGTTACTTTGGAGTTTAACCCGAGGCAGGTTTTGGCCTTACCTCGGAACCCTTCTCTTTTATCCGGGCCTGTGACCGGCAACACAGCTGCTGAGCTACATAATCCTCCTAGCAACTATGCAGGCGGAGTTACTTTGGAGTTTAACCCGAGGCAGGTTTTGGCCTTACCTCGGAACCCTTCCCTTTTATTCGGGCTTGGGACCGGCAACACAGCTGCTGAGCTACATAATCCTCCCAGCAACTATGCAGGCGGAGTTACTTTGGAGTTTAACCCGAGGCAGGTTTTGGCCTTACCTCGGAACCCTTCCCTTTTATCCGGGCTTAGGACCGGCAACACAGCTGCTGAGCTACATAATCCTCCTAGCAACTATGCAGGCGGAGTTACTTTGGAGTTTAACCCGAGGCAGGTTTTAGCCTTACCTCGGAACCCTTCCCTTTTATCCGGGCTTAGGACCGGCAACACAGCTGCTGAGCTACATAATCCTCCTAGCAACTATGTAGGCGGAGTTACTTTGGAGTTTAACCCGAGGCAGGTTTTGGCCTTACCTCGGAACCCTTCTCTTTTATCCGGGCTTGGGACCGGCAACACAGCTGCTGAGCTACATAATCCTCCCAGCAACTATGTAGGCGGAGTTACTTTGGAGTTTAACCCGAAGCAGGTTTTGGCCTTACCTCGGAACCATTCTCTTTTATCCGGGCTTGGGACCGGCAACACAGCTGCTGAGCTACATAACCTCCCAGCAACTATGTAGGCGGAGTTACTTTGGAGTTTAACCCGAGGCAGGTTTTGGAATTACCTCGGAACCCTTCTCTTTTATCCGGGCTTAGGACCGGCAACACAGCTGCTGAGCAACATAATCCTCCCAGCAACTATGCAGGCGGAGATACTTTGGAATTTAACACGAGGCAGGTTTTGGCCTTACCTCGGAACCATTCTCTTTTATCCGGGCTTGGGACCGGCAACACAGCTGCTGAGCTACGTAATCCTCCCAGCAACTATGTAGGCGGAGTTACTTTGGAGTTTAACCCGAGGCAGGTTTTGGCCTTACCTCGGAACCCTTCTCTTTTATCCGGGCTTGGGACCGGCAACACAGCTGCTGAGCTACATAATCCTCCCAGCAACTATGTAGGCGGAGTTACTTTGGAGTTTAACCCGAGGCAGGTTTTGGCCTTACCTCGGAACCATTCTCTTTTATCCGGGCTTGGGACCGGCAACACAGCTGCTGAGCTACATAATCCTCCCAGCAACTATGTAGGCGGAGTTACTTTGGAGTTTATCCCGAGGCAGGTTTTGCCATTACCTCGGAACCATTCTCTTTTATCCGGGCTTGGGACCGGCAACACAGCTGCTGAGCTACATAACCTCCCAGCAACTATGTAGGCGGAGTTACTTTGGAGTTTAACCCGAGGCAGGTTTTGGAATTACCTCGGAACCATTCTCTTTTATCCGGGCTTGGGACCGGCAACACAGCTGCTGAGCTACATAAACCTCCCAGCAACTATGTAGGCGGAGTTACTTTTTAGTTTAACCCGAGGCAGGTTTTGGCCTTACCTCGGAACCATTCTCTTTTATCCGGGCTTGGGACCGGCAACACAGCTGCTGAGCTACATAATCCTCCCAGCAACTATGTAGGCGGAGTTACTTTGGAGTTTAACCCGAGGCAGGTTTTGGCCTTACCTCGGAACCCTTCTCTTTTATCCGAGCTTGGGACCGGCAACACAGCTGCTGAGCTACATAATCCTCCCAGCAACTATGTAGGCGGAGTTACTTTGGAGTTTAACCCGAGGCAGGTTTTGGCCTTACCTCGGAACCCTTCTCTTTTATCCGGGCTTGGGACCGGCAACACAGCTGCTGAGCTACATAATCCTCCCAGCAACTCTGCAGGCGGAGTTACTTTGGAGTTTAATCCGAGGCAGGTTTTGGCCTTACCTCGGAACCATTCTCTTTTATCCGGGCTTGGGACCGGCAACACAGCTGCTGAGCTACATAATCCTCCCAGCAACTATGCAGGCGGAGTTACTTTGGAGTTTAATCCGAGGCAGGTTTTGGCCTTACCTCGGAACCCTTCTCTTTTATCCGGGCTTAGGACCAGCAACACAGCTGCTGAGCTACATAATGCTCCCAGCAACTATGCACGCTGAGTTACTTTGGAGTTTAACCCGAGGCAGGTTTTGGCCTTACCTTGGAACCCTTCTCTTTTATCCGGGCCTGGGACCGGCAACACAGCTGCTGAGCTACAAAATGCTCCCAGCAACTTGCAGGCGGAGTTACTTGGAGTTTAACCCGAGGCAGGTTTTGGCCTTACCTCGGAACCCTTCCCTTTTATCCGGGCTTAGGACCGGCAACACAGCTGCTGAGCTACATAATCTCCCAGCAACTATGCAGGCGGAGTTACTTTGGAGTTTAATCCGAGGCAGGTTTTGGCCTTACCTCGGAACCCTTCTCTTTTATCCGGGCTTGGGACCGGCAACACAGCTGCTGAGCTACATAATCCTCCTAGCAACTATGCACGCTGAGTTACTTTGGAGTTTAACCCGAGGCAGGTTTTGGCCTTACCTCGGAACCCTTCTCTTTTATCCGGGCTTAGGACCGGCAACACAGCTGCTAAGCTACATAACCTCCCAGCAACTATGTAGGCGGAGTTACTTTGGAGTTTAACCCGAGGCAGGTTTTGGCCTTACCTCGGAACCCTTCTCTTTTAACCGGGCTTGGGACCGGCAACACAGCTGCTGAGCTACATAATCCTCCCAGCAACTATGTAGGCGGAGTTACTTTGGAGTTTAACCCGAGGCAGGTTTTGGCCTTACCTCGGCACCCTTCTCTTTTAACCGGGCTTGGGACCGGCAACACAGCTGCTGAGCTACATAATCCTCCCAGCAACTATGTAGGCGGAGTTACTTTGGAGTTTAACCCGAGGCAGGTTTTGGCCTTACCTCGGAACCCTTCTCTTTTATCCGGGCTTGGGATCGGCAACACAGCTGCTGAGCTACATAATCCTCCCAGCAACTATGTAGGCGGGGTTACTTTGGAGTTTAACCCGAGTCAGGTTTTAGCCTTACCTCGGAACCCTTCTCTTTTATCCGGGCTTGGGACCGGCAACACAGCTGCTGAGCTACATAATCCTCCCAGCAACTATGTAGGCGGAGTTACTTTGGAGTTTAACCCGAGTCAGGTTTTAGCCTTACCTCGGAACCCTTCTCTTTTAACCGGGCTTGGGACCGGCAACACAGCTGCTGAGCTACATAATGCTCCCAGCAACTATGCAGGCGGAGTTACTTTGGAGTTTAACCCGAGGCAGGTTTTGGCCTTACCTCGGAACCCTTCTCTTTTATCCGGGCTTGGGACCGGCAACACAGCTGCTGAGCTACATAACCTCCCAGCAACTATGTAGGCGGAGTTACTTTGGAGTTTAACCCGAGGCAGGTTTTGGCCTTACCTCGGAACCATTCTCTTTTATCCGGGCTTGGGACCGGCAACACAGCTGCTGAGCTACATAATCCTCCCAGCAACTATGCAGGCGGAGTTACTTTGGAGTTTAACCCGAGGCAGGTTTTGGCCTTACCTTGGAACCCTTCTCTTTATCCGGGCCAGGGACCGGCAACACAGCTGCTGAGCTACACAATGCTCCCAGCAACTTGCAGGCGGAGTTACTTGGAGTTTAACCCGAGGCAGGTTTTGGCCTTACCTCGGAACCCTTCCCTTTTATCCGGGCTTAGGACCGGCAACACAGCTGCTGAGCTACATAATCTCCCAGCAACTATGCAGGCGGAGTTACTTTGGAGTTTAATCCGAGGCAGGTTTTGGCCTTACCTCGGAACCCTTCTCTTTTATCCGAGCTTGGGACCGGCAACACAGCTGCTGAGCTACATAATCCTCCCAGCAACTATGTAGGCGGAGTTACTTTGGAGTTTAACCCGAGGCAGGTTTTGGCCTTACCTCGGAACCCTTCTCTTTTATCCGGGCCTGGGACCGGCAACACAGCTGCTGAGCTACATAATCCTCCTAGCAACTATGCAGGCGGAGTTACTTTGGAGTTTAACCCGAGGCAGGTTTTGGCCTTACCTCGGAACCCTTCCCTTTTATTCGGGCTTGGGACCGGCAACACAGCTGCTGAGCTACATAATCCTCCCAGCAACTATGCAGGCGGAGTTACTTTGGAGTTTAACCCGAGGCAGGTTTTGGCCTTACCTCGGAACCCTTCCCTTTTATCCGGGCTTAGGACCGGCAACACAGCTGCTGAGCTACATAATCCTCCTAGCAACTATGCAGGCGGAGTTACTTTGGAGTTTAACCCGAGGCAGGTTTTAGCCTTACCTCGCAACCCTTCCCTTTTATCCGGGCTTAGGACCGGCAACACAGCTGCTGAGCTACATAATCCTCCTAGCAACTATGTAGGCGGAGTTACTTTGGAGTTTAACCCGAGGCAGGTTTTGGCCTTACCTCGGAACCCTTCTCTTTTATCCGGGCTTGGGACCGGCAACACAGCTGCTGAGCTACATAATCCTCCCAGCAACTATGTAGGCGGAGTTACTTTGGAGTTTAACCCGAAGCAGGTTTTGGCCTTACCTCGGAACCATTCTCTTTTATCCGGGCTTGGGACCGGCAACACAGCTGCTGAGCTACATAACCTCCCAGCAACTATGTAGGCGGAGTTACTTTGGAGTTTAACCCGAGGCAGGTTTTGGAATTACCTCGGAACCCTTCTCTTTTATCCGGGCTTAGGACCGGCAACACAGCTGCTGAGCTACATAATCCTCCCAGCAACTATGCACGCTGAGTTACTTTGGAGTTTAACCCGAGGCAGGTTTTGGCCTTACCTTGGAACCCTTCTCTTTTATCCGGGCCTGGGACCGGCAACACAGCTGCTGAGCTACAAAATGCTCCCAGCAACTTGCAGGCGGAGTTACTTGGAGTTTAACCCGAGGCAGGTTTTGGCCTTACCTCGGAACCCTTCCCTTTTATCCGGGCTTAGGACCGGCAACACAGCTGCTGAGCTACATAATCTCCCAGCAACTATGCAGGCGGAGTTACTTTGGAGTTTAATCCGAGGCAGGTTTTGGCCTTACCTCGGAACCCTTCTCTTTTATCCGGGCTTGGGACCGGCAACACAGCTGCTGAGCTACATAATCCTCCTAGCAACTATGCACGCTGAGTTACTTTGGAGTTTAACCCGAGGCAGGTTTTGGCCTTACCTCGGAACCCTTCTCTTTTATCCGGGCTTGGGACCGGCAACACAGCTGCTGAGCTACATAATCCTCCCAGCAACTATGTAGGCGGAGTTACTTTGGAGTTTAACCCGAGGCAGGTTTTGGCCTTACCTCGGAACCCTTCTCTTTTATCCGGGCTTGGGACCGGCAATACAGCTGCTGAGCTACATAATCCTCCCAGCAACTATGTAGGCGGAGTTACTTTGGAGTTTAACCCGAGTCAGGTTTTAGCCTTACCTCGGAACCCTTCTCTTTTATCCGGGCTTGGAACCGGCAACACAGCTGCTGAGCTACATAATCCTCCCAGCAACTATGTAGGCGGAGTTACTTTGGAGTTTAACCCGAGTCAAGTTTTAGCCTTACCTCGGAACCCTTCTCTTTTAACCGGGCTTAGGACCGGCAACATAGCTGTTGAGCTACATAATCCTCCCAGCAAATATGCAGGCGGAGTTACTTTGGAGTTTAACCCGAGGCAGGTTTTGGAATTACCTCGGAACCCTTCTCTTTTATCCGGGCTTAGGACCGGCAACACAGCTGCTGAGCTACATAATCCTCCCAGCAACTATGTAGGCGGAGTTACTTTGGAGTTTAACCCGAGGCAGGTTTTGGCCTTACCTCGGAACCCTTCTCTTTTATCCGGGCTTAGGACCGGCAACACAGCTGCTGAGCTACATAATCCTCCCAGCAACTATGCAGACGGAGTTACTTTGGAGTTTAACCCGAGGCAGGTTTTGGCCTTACCTCGGAACCCTTCTCTTTTATCCGGGCTTAGGACCGGCAACACAGCTGCTGAGCTGCATAATCCTCCCAGCAACTATGCAGGCGGAGTTACTTTGGAGTTTAACCCGAGGCAGGTTTTGGAATTACCTCGGAACCCTTCTCTTTTATCCGGGCTTAGGACCGGCAACACAGCTGCTGAGCTACATAATCCTCCCAGCAACTATGCAGACGGAGTTACTTTGGAGTTTAACCCGAGGCAGGTTTTGGCCTTACCTCGGAACCCTTCTCTTTTATCCGGGCTTAGGACCGGCAACACAGCTGCTGAGCTACATAATCCTCCCAGCAACTATGTAGGCGGAGTTACTTTGGAGTTTAACCCGAGTCAGGTTTTAGCCTTACCTCGGAACCCTTCTCTTTTAACCGGGCTTATTACCGGCAACACAGCTGTTGAGCTACATAATCCTCCCAGCAACTATGCAGGCGGAGTTACTTTGGAGTTTAACCCGAGGCAGGTTTTGGAATTACCTCGGAACCCTTCTCTTCTAGCCGGGCTTAGGACCGGCAACACAGCTGCTGAGCTACATAATCCTCCCAGCAACTATGCAGACGGAGTTACTTTGGAGTTTAACCCGAGGCAGGTTTTGGCCTTACCTCGGAACCATTCTCTTTTATCCGGGCTTGGGACCGGCAACACAGCTGCTGAGCTACATAATCCTCCCAGCAACTATGTAGGCGGAGATACTTTGGAGTTTAACCCGAGGCAGGTTTTAGCCTTACCTCGGAACCCTTCTCTTTTAACCGGGCTTAGGACCGGCAACACAGCTGTTGAGCTACATAATCCTCCCAGCAACTATGCAGGCGGAGTTACTTTGGAGTTTAACCCGAGGCAGGTTTTGGAATTACCTCGGAACCCTTCTCTTCTAGCCGGGCTTAGGACCGGCAACACAGCTGCTGAGCTACATAATCCTCCCAGCAACTATGCAGACGGAGTTACTTTGGAGTTTAACCCGAGGCAGGTTTTGGCCTTACCTCGGAACCCTTCTCTTTTATCCGGGCTTAAGACCGGCAACACAGCTGCTGAGCTACATAATCCTCCCAGCAACTATGCAGACGGAGTTACTTTTTAGTTTAACCCGAGGCAGGTTTTGGCCTTACCTCGGAACCATTCTCTTTTATCCGGGCTTGGGACCGGCAACACAGCTGCTGAGCTACATAATCCTCCCAGCAACTATGTAGGCGGAGTTACTTTGGAGTTTAACCCGAGGCAGGTTTTAGCCTTACCTCGGAACCCTTCTCTTTTAACCGGGCTTAGGACCGGCAACACAGCTGTTGAGCTACATAATCCTCCCAGCAACTATGTAGGAGGAGTTACTTTGGAGTTTAACCCGAGGCAGGTTTTGGCCTTACCTCGGAACCCTTCTCTTTTATCCGGGCTTAGGACCGGCAACACAGCTGCTGAGCTACGTAATCCTCCCAGCAACTATGTAGGCGGAGTTACTTTGGAGTTTAACCCGAGTCAGGTTTTGGCCTTACCTCGGAACCCTTCTCTTCTAGCCGGGCTTAGGACCGGCAACACAGCTGCTGAGCTACATAATCCTCCCAGCAACTATGCAGACGGAGTTACTTTGGAGTTTAACCCGAGGCAGGTTTTGGCCTTACCTCGGAACCATTCTCTTTTATCCGGGCTTGGGACCGGCAACACAGCTGCTGAGCTACATAATCCTCCCAGCAACTATGCAGGCGGAGTTACTTTGGAGTTTAACCCGAGGCAGGTTTTGGCCTTACCTCGGAACCCTTCCCTTTTATCCGGGCCTGGGACCGGCAACACAGCTGCTGAGCTACACAATGCTCCCAGCAACTTGCAGGCGGAGTTACTTGGAGTTTAACCCGAGGCAGGTTTTGGCCTTACCTCGGAACCCTTCCCTTTTATCCGGGCTCATTACCGGCAACACAGCTGCTGAGCTACATAATCCTCCCAGCAACTATGCAGGCGGATTTACTTTGGAGTTTAACCCGAGGCAGGTTTTGGCCTTACCTCGGAACCCTTCTCTTTTAACCGGGCTTGGGACCGGCAACACAGCTGCTGAGCTACATAATGCTCCCAGCAACTATGCAGGCGGAGTTACTTTGGAGTTTAACCCGAGGCAGGTTTTGGCCTTACCTCGGAACCATTCTCTTTTATCCGGGCTTGGGACCGGCAACACAGCTGCTGAGCTACATAACCTCCCAGCAACTATGTAGGCGGAGTTACTTTGGAGTTTAACCCGAGGCAGGTTTTGGCCTTACCTCGGAACCCTTTTCTTTTATCCGGGCTTGGGACCGGCAACACAGCTGCTGAGCTACATAACCTCCCAGCAACTATGTAGGCGGAGTTACTTTGGAGTTTAACCCGAGGCAGGTTTTGGCCTTACCTCGGAACCATTCTCTTTTATCCGGGCTTGGGACCGGCAACACAGCTGCTGAGCTACAGAATCTTCCCATCAACTATGCAGGCGGAGTTACTTTAGAGTTTTTTAACATTGTTTTAGTGCCCTAACAGGTGTGTTGTGGAGTTAGAGTGAGAAACTGTAGTACAAAATTTTACCTCGTCTTATACTGACCTTAATCACTTTCAAGCCAATTTGTTGGGTATAATTATTTAACAATGTACACTGACTCGCAATTAACAAAATCTTTACTGAAATCCGTTTCAATGGAAACAACATCACATCACCATCTGTGAGTTAAAATTACTGCAAAAACACATCGGTAAGGTTCATAAAAAATGTGTTTTCGTTTAGTTCTTTTACTACCACTTAGTTATAACTCTGCAGTGATGACGACATTGTAATCGAAACGCGTATTAGTAATTACAATATTAAGTGTGAGACGGTGGGGATCTTTAATTAATTATTATCTTCATTTTAGGAGGAAAGGTAAAAAATAAGTTTAAAATAATTTCGTGTTTGCTTCCATTAAACAACATTACCGCAAAATAAGGTAAATGAAATCAATATTTTTAAAGACTTCAGCGTAGTTAGCGAGGTTCCGCCACTGGTTACACCGCCACTGGATACAGCAACGATCCTTTCAGTAATTCGGCAAGCCTTTGATCTGATACCTGGCGTATTATTGAGGGTACTTTAGTCGGGTATAGAATTAATATTATATAATTATTCAAACAACAATATTTTGAAAGTATTGAAAAGAGTATTACTTAAGGACGTTCTGTTTAAAGTTCTCTTACGATTATAATCTATAATAAAAAGTACAAGTTTCATATAAGC
>JBAIZL010000002.1:404496713-404514213 GCA_036971475.1 Prosapia bicincta | reverse complement strand
CATGTCTCTAACGCGTAGAGGCGTGGTAAGAAGGAAGATATAAAAATACCGATTGAGCTAACAAGGAAACTAAATATACTAAGATTATTTAGCCCATCTAATAAGGCATCTAAAATGTTTAAGTTTAAATTAATTTCAAAAAAGGCTGGAAAACCCAGTGTATTTCTGAACACATTGTATAACATATTGTAAGGCATGGTCTTACGAAATCAGTGTCACTGTCTTTAAGCAAACAAACGCCAGTTAGCAGCAGAATGGCTTCTGCTTCCTGTGTCGAGTATTTGCTCGCGGCAAAGTACCTTATCGCTGCACATTTTGTTTAAGTGTCCAGAGGCAGGAAGTAGCCGAGCTTTGTAGGCTCTGCGTGTTTGCTTAAAAGAGTGTCCTCAGCGAATACGTCATTAAGTCAATTTGCGCCCGAAGCAGTAGGTCTTAAGGGGACAGTTCAAGGTCTCATGACTCATCTTGAATTTTAAGTTTTCTTGCACTCTTTGTAAAACCTTTGCGCGTAAAATATAAATTATAAGTATTATTACTGAGATCGCATATATACAGACCTCTTGTAGATTGTAATAGCTTACTCCGCCTAACCCCAGGGATATTAGATTTTTTCTTTTCACATAACTTACATGCTATACGTTCTAAACAATAATTTGGAGCACATATGATGTAATTTTTAATTTTAAATAAACAAAATATCCTAAATCACAAAATAATTTTATTTATATCCTGACGTTCATTTCGATTGTAAATTAATCATCTTCAGGGGAAATGAATTCAATACTAACTCTGAATATGAATTGCTTTGCAATCGAAATGTAAATCAGGATATAAATAAAAATATTTTGTGGTTTAAGAAGTATTGTATTAAGATACAGTATTGTATTTTTATTTAAGATGCAGATGATTTGAAATATTGGAAACCGTAAATACTTGTTTAATTTTAACACGTTACATTACGTTTTAAAAACATAACGTAACAGTATAGGCAATATCTTTTTTGTATTTGCTACATTACTTCACACGTTCTGTACAATGTAGCTACAAAGTATCCAGAAAAGTTAAAATTATTTATAAAATCGTAATATAACTTTACTACCGTTGAAACTTAATTCGGGAAATGGATCAATAAGCCTTCAATGATGCACATTTACGCACATCAGACTTCAGTGTATAGACTTCCGCCACTGCCATCTTGACTGTGAGACAAACGTTAAATCCATGGGTATTCATGCTTACGTTCCGTTATTGGAGACCTATGGTTTAATTTTACAAATAGTTATTTTTACGTTCAGAAAGATTTTGCAATTCCTTCCATTAGTTCTTACTCTCCTTATATATATATATATATTTCTATATTTTTTAAAATTTTCAATCGCTAATAAAATACTTTTTATTCATCCAGTGTAGTTAAAAACATTTTTTTAAACCTGTAGCGGATGATACTTGATGTTAATACAGTGTTTTCAAATAATAATTATTTAATTAAATTTAACTAATTAATTTTAGTTTTATATGAGAGAAACTTTTCACAAAATGGGCAAGGTATGGAATACAGTTATTTCGTTCTATTTAACTAAGTGATAACATATGGTTTCATAAAACAGCTGATTTTATGCTATAGCTTATGTGGTAGAACAGCTGTTTTAACGGGTAGATCATGTTACTTTATTTATTATTAATTCTAATAATTTAATAAATTTAACTAAAGTTTCTTAAAACATTTGTAGGCAAAAATGAAAATTGACTTTAAAACATAAGTGTATTTACTACTTGTTTAGAACTAGATGTATCCGACCCAGATATCTGCGGACGTAAGTTTTAAGTTTTATACACAGTAATGCAGTGTAACGAAGTGCGATTTACGCGAGGAACTGTTTCGTAAAGGGTTATATTTGTAGGTTATGGTTTTTTTAAAGAAACTAAGATATACGTGTTTTAAAGAGTCTTTGAGGCTTGCTATATTCTATGTTACTCGTGTTACTTCTTTGTAATGAATATTTGTGGCTTGCTATATTCTATGTTACTCGTGTTACTTCTTTGTAATGAGTATTTGTGGCTTGCTATATTCTATGTTACTCGTGTTACTTCTTTGTAATGAGTATTTAAGGCTTGCTATATTCTATGTTACTCGTGTTACTTCTTTGTAATGAGTATTTAAGGCTTGCTATATTCTATGTTACTCGTGTTACTTCTTTGTAATGAGTATTTAAGGCTTGCTATATTCTATGTTACTCGTGTTACTTCTTTGTAATGAGTATTTGTGGCTTGCTATATTCTATGTTACTCGTGTTACTTCTTTGTAATGAGTATTTAAGGCTTGCTATATTCTATGTTACTCGTGTTACTTCATTGTAATGAGTATTTAAGGCTTGCTATATTCTATGTTACTCGTCTTACTCCTTTGTAATGAGTATTTAAGGCTTGCTATATTCTATGTTACTCGTGTTACTTCTTTCTAATGAGTATTTGTGGCTTGCTATATTCTATGTTACTCGTGTTACTTCTTTGTAATGAGTATTTGTGGCTTGCTATATTCTATGTTACTCGTGTTACTTCTTTGTAATGAGTATTTAAGGCTTGCTATATTCTATGTTACTCGTGTTACTTCTTTGTAATGAGTATTTAAGGCTTGCTATATTCTATGTTACTCGTGTTACTTCTTTTTAATGAGTATTTAAGGCTTGCTATATTCTATGTAACTCGTGTTACTTCTTTGTAATGAATATTTGTGGCTTGCTATATTCTATGTTACTCGTCTTACTTCATTGTAATGAGTATTTAAGGCTTGCTATATCCTATGTTACTCGTGTTACTTCTTTGTAATGAGTACTTGAGGCTTGCTATATTCTATGTTACTCGTGTTCCTTCTTTTTAATGAGTATTTAAGGCTTGCTATATTCTATGTTACTCGTGTTACTTCTTTGTAATGAGTATTTAAGGCTCGCTATATTATATGTTACTCGTGTTACTTCTTTGTAATGAGTATTTGTGGCTTGCTATATTCTATGTTACTCGTGTTACTTCTTTGTAATGAGTATTTGTGGCTCGCTATATTCTATGTTACTCGTGTTACTTCTTTGTAATGAGTATTTAAGGCTCGCTATATTCTATGTTACTCGTGTTACTTCTTTTTAATGAGTATTTAAGGCTTGCTATATTCTATGTTACTCGTGTTACTTCTTTTTAATGAGTATTTAAGGCTTGCTATATTCTATGTTACTCGTGTTACTTCTTTTTAATGAGTATTTAAGGCTCGCTATATTCTATGTTACTCGTGTTACTTCTTTTTAATGAGTATTTAAGGCTTGCTATATTCTATGTTACTCGTGTTACTTCTTTTTAATGAGTATTTAAGGCTCGCTATATTCTATGTTACTCGTGTTACTTATTTTTAATGAGTATTTAAGGCTTGCTATATTCTATGTTACTCGTGTTACTTCTTTTTAATGAGTATTTAAGGCTTGCTATATTCTATGTTACTCGTGTTACTTCTTTTTAATGAGTATTTAAGGCTTGCTATATTCTATGTTACTCGTGTTACTTCTTTTTAATGAGTATTTAAGGCTTGCTATATTCTATGTTACTCGTGTTACTTCTTTTTAATGGGTATTTAAGGCTCGCTATATACTATGTTACTCGTGTTACTTCTTTTTAATGAGTATTTAAGGCTTGCTATATTCTATGTTACTCGTGTTACTTCTTTGTAATGAGTATTTAAGGCTCGCTATATTCTATGTTACTCGTGTTACTTCTTTGTAATGAGTATTTAAGGCTCGCTATATTCTATGTTACTCGTGTTACTTCTTTGTAATGAGTATTTAAGGCTTGCTATATTCTATGTTACTCGTGTTACTTCTTTTTAATGAGTATTTAAGGCTCGCTATATTCTATGTTACTCGTGTTACTTCTTTTTAATGAGTATTTAAGGCTTGCTATATTCTATGTTACTCGTGTTACTTCTTTTTATTGAGTATTTAAGGCTTGCTATATTCTATGTTACTCGTGTTACTTCTTTTTAATGAGTATTTAAGGCTTGCTATATTCTATGTTACTCGTGTTACTTCTTTTTAATGAGTATTTAAGGCTTGCTATATTCTATGTTACTCGTGTTACTTCTTTTTAATGAGTATTTAAGGCTCGCTATATTCTATGTTACTCGTGTTACTTCTTTGTAATGAGTATTTGTGGCTTGCTATATTCTATGTTACTCGTGTTACTTCTTTTTAATGAGTATTTAAGGCTCGCTATATTCTATGTTACTCGTGTTACTTCTTTGTAATGAGTATTTGTGGCTTGCTATATTCTATGTTACTCGTGTTACTTCTTTGTAATGAGTATTTAAGGCTTGCTATATTCTATGTTACTCCTGTTACTTCTTTTTAATGAGTATTTAAGGCTCGCTATATTCTATGTTACTCGTGTTACTTCTTTTTAATGAGTATGTAAGGCTCGCTATATTCTATGTTACTCGTGTTACTTCTTTTTAATGAGTATTTAAGGCTCGCTATATTCTATGTTACTCGTGTTACTTCTTTGTAATGAGTATTTAAGGCTTGCTATATTCTATGTTACTCGTGTTACTTCTTTTTAATGAGTATTTAAGGCTCGCTATATTCTATGTTACTCGTGTTACTTCTTTTTAATGAGTATTTAAGGCTTGCTATATTCTATGTTACTCGTGTTACTTCTTTTTAATGAGTATTTAAGGCTCGCTATATTCTATGTTACTCGTGTTACTTCTTTGTAATGAGTATTTGTGGCTTGCTATATTCTATGTTACTCGTGTTACTTCTTTGTAATGAGTATTTAAGGCTTGCTATATTCTATGTTACTCGTGTTACTTCTTTTTAATGAGTATTTAAGGCTTGCTATATTCTATGTTACTCGTGTTACTTCTTTGTAATGAGTATTTAAGGCTTGCTATATTCTATGTTACTCGTGTTACTTCATTGTAACGAGTATTTAAGGCTCGCTATATTCTATGTTACTCGTGTTACTTCTTTGTAATGAGTATTTAAGGCTTGCTATATTCTATGTTACTCGTGTTACTTCTTTTTAATGAGTATTTAAGGCTTGCTATATTCTATGTTACTCGTGTTACTTCTTTGTAATGAGTATTTGTGGCTTGCTATATTCTATGTTACTCGTCTTACTTCATTGTAATGGGTATTTAAGGCTCGCTATATTCTATGTTACTCGTGTTACTTCTTTGTAATGAGTATTTAAGGCTTGCTATATTCTATGTTACTCGTGTTACTTCTTTTTAATGAGTATTTAAGGCTTGCTATATTCTATGTTACTCGTGTTACTTCTTTGTAATGAGTATTTGTGGCTTGCTATATTCTATGTTACTCGTCTTACTTCATTGTAATGAGTATTTAAGGCTTGCTATATTCTATGTTACTCGTGTTACTTCTTTGTAATGAGTATTTGTGGCTCGCTATATTCTATGTTACTCGTGTTACTTCTTTGTAATGAGTATTTAAGGCTTGCTATATTCTATGTTACTCGTGTTACTTCATTGTAATGAGTATTTAAGGCTTGCTATATTCTATGTTACTCGTCTTACTCCTTTGTAATGAGTATTTAAAACTTGCTATATTCTATGTTACTCGTGTTACTTCTTTGTAATGAGTATTTGTGGCTTACTATATTCTATGTTACTCGTGTTACTTCTTTGTAATGAGTATTTGTGGCTTGCTATATTCTATGTTACTCGTGTTACTCCTTTGTAATGAGTATTTAAGGCTTGCTATATTCTATGTTACTCGTGTTACTTCTTTGTAATGAGTATTTGTGGCTCGCTATATTCTATGTTACTCGTGTTACTTCTTTGTAATGAGTATTTGTGGCTTGCTATATTCTATGTTACTCGTGTTACTTCTTTGTAATGAGTATTTAAGGCTTGCTATATTCTATGTTACTCGTCTTACTTCATTGTAATGAGTATTTAAGGCTCGCTATATTCTATGTTACTCGTGTTACTTCTTTGTAATGAGTATTTGTGTCTTGCTATATTCTATGTTACTCGTGTTACTTCTTTGTAATGAGTATTTGTCGCTTGCTATATTCTATGTTACTCGTGTTACTTCTTTGTAATGAGTATTTGTCGCTTGCTATATTCTATGTTACTCGTGTTACTTCTTTGTAATGAGTATTTGTGGCTTGCTATATTCTATGTTACTCGTCTTACTTCATTGTAATGAGTATTTAAGGCTCGCTATATTCTATGTTACTCGTGTTACTTCTTTGTAATGAGTATTTAAGGCTTGCTATATTCTATGTTACTCGTGTTACTTCTTTGTAATGAGTATTTAAGGCTTGCTATATTCTATGTTACTCGTCTTACTTCATTGTAATGAGTATTTAAGGCTCGCTATATTCTATGTTACTCGTGTTACTTCTTTGTAATGAGTATTTAAGGCTTGCTATATTCTATGTTACCCGTGTTACTTCATTGTAATGAGTATTTAAGGCTTGCTATATTCTATGTTACTCGTCTTACTCCTTTGTAATGAGTATTTAAGGCTTGCTATATTCTATGTTACTCGTTTTACTTCTTTGTAATGAGTATTTGTGGCTTGCTATATTCTATGTTACTCGTGTTACTTCTTTGTAATGAGTATTTGTGGCTTGCTATATTCTATGTTACTCGTGTTACTTCTTTGTAATGAGTATTTGTGGCTCGCTATATTCTATGTTACTCGTGTTACTTCTTTGTAATGAGTATTTGAGTCTTGCTATATTCTATGTTACTCGTGTTACTTCTTTCTAATGAGTATTTATGGCTTGCTATATTCTATGTTACTCGTGTTACTTCTTTGTAATGAGTATTTGAGTCTTGCTATATTCTATGTTACTCGTGTTACTTCTTAGTAATGAGTATTTGAGTATCGTATACGAAAAGGAATAACTCCTGGTTCCATATTGTTTGCTCAAGTGGTAACCCTCGTATGCAAGATTTTAAGTTAATGTTAAGCTATCTAACACTTTTAACAATTTAAGCGTCTTGTGGACGACGGCTAATACCTCAAGGGTATACGTTAGAGAGGAATGAGAGATAAAATCCTGCAGGATAACTCCGCAGGATGTAATAACGTTCGGCGAGCCGTAAATTGATGTCCGACCATGATGCAGTGCGAACACGTGCCTGCCACAGACGTGGGATTTCTGTCTCTCCCTGTCACGTCGGAGAGGATAACACAAACGTAAAGAAGAATCTAAACATTAGCGCCCCATTTATACCTGTTGTGCACTATAAGCAATATGTTGAAGAGTTATTCTTGTTGAAAGATTTATAATGATTGTTTGCTCTGTAAATTAGATATTGTTGTAGTGGTAGGTTAAATTATATAAAATATTATCAATAATTCTTGTGTTTGAATAGCTTCAGTTGTACTGATTATATATAAACTGTATTGTAGATGACGTTCATTTAAAACAGTTATTTATCAATACAAATACATTTATTATATAGAAATAATAATACATTAAATTGAGGGAAAACGTCGGGGAAACAATCATATAAATATTTCACTGCATGGATTGTATTTATAGTGATAAATAAATATTTTTAAAAACGTATTCTACAAATCATATATATATATATATATATATATATATATATATATATATATATATATATAGGCCTATATATACATATGTGTGTGTGTGTGTGTGTGTGTGTGTGTGTGTGTGTGTGTGTGTGTGTGTGTGTGTGTGTGCGTGCGTGTGTGCGCGCGCGCGTGTGTGTGTGTGTGTGTGTGCGCGCGCGCGCGCGCGTGTGTGTGTGTGTGTGTGTGTGTAATTCTTAGTGTTGTGGTTTTACATAAGTTACTAAAAGAGATATTCCAAATAAGTAGCAAGTGGTCTAATTTATCGTAAATGATGTATAATGGTCAAAATGTACAATATCTATCACCCTACTGTACAATATAACCTTACTGTTTGAAACACAGTCCTTTACCAAATAATTATACCAATGTTCTACTATGTTAGGTTTTTATTACTTTATAGCGACATTTAAACATACACAATATAGACCCTATAATTAGAACAGATTTTGTTAGTTAAGAAATGTTACGTTTCCAAAGTAAAGTAACCGATTGCTGAACTGAACGAGCGATAATTGTCCTGGATCTTGAAACAGCTTACGCGTTACCGAGACCAATATGACTAGCTCAAGTGGTTAAACGTATTTATTTTATTTAAAGCGGATACTTTGCAGCGATATTCCATTGTTGCATAATATAAGGCTCATTTTTATTAATAAACATTGACGTACTACGTTCCGAGTGTGTTGGTAAACAGAGGTTGCTCTTAAACTTATACTTAGAGTTTGCGACGTTTATCTTCACTTGCTACCGTTTTAGAATGTATTTCTACGTAACACGTTCAAAACTAAAATATTCGTTTTCCCTATAAGAAGTTATTACATAACTTATAAATACTTTATAACTTGCTTGTTGACGCGTTTCGAAACAATCGTTACATTCTCGAAGTTACAGGTTATGCTTCGTAAATGGAACCATTTTTTTCGAAACGCGTCAACAAGCAAGTTATAAAGTATTCGCTCAGTTATGCAACATTTAGTTATAGTTTAATCAATGAATTCAAGATAATTACAAAACAAAATTCATTTTTTATTGTTCTTTTGAGATTGTAACCAACTTGAATAAAAGATCGACTGTAAAGACTGTGTTATGCCAAACTTAGAATTAAAATGGCTACACGTTGAACTTGACAGAAAATGAATACAAAATAAATTTGTATTAAGATGTCTTGTATATTTGTATTGTATTTAAGTGGCATTTGCAAATATAACAATAATATGTGATTGTGAATATGCAGAAAATTTTAATTTTTATGCCCAGCTGCCATAATTGAGTATTGAGACAAAAATTATCTACGAGTGAGATTTCGGACTATATATAGCATTAGAATATTCGAACCATAATAGGATGAGATTAAATCAAACAGGCAGTGGCGCTAAGACGAAGATCATGTATGTCATATTGCAATTTCTTTCCTTAACGGGTTTGTTTTGGAATTTGCTGGAACGGGTTTTAACTGAACCTTTTTGGCTTAATACCAACTCTCCCCCCCCCCACCTTATCCAGCAAGATTTACTCTATAATATCCTGTACGTCGATTCGCCTTCACTCATTATCGTTGTGATTCAGCACATGTTAAAAGAATGGTCGATTGTGTTGCCGCCGATTTATTCCCGATTCATCATCGTTGTGACGTCACGACGGACAACAATTATATTTTGCATGTCATGATTTTGCTTTTCTCATTATTTTGACTGATTGCTTTTACATTTAGTCAATTATAATTTTATAATTATAAAACTTTTTATAAGTTTTAAGCGCAAGGACCTCTCTCAAAGCATGTAAGGAGTCTGAAGTTGCATAGCACAAAGATTTAAACTGTGAGATTTATTTGTCCAAGAGATTTAAAATTAATGGTGATCAACAAATATTCCCATAAATCATAAAGTTAATATTTGTAAGTGAAATGTTAATATATGTGTATGTAGTTTAACTGTCGAATATTACTTGGAAAATTCTAGAAATTTGTAGTCCATTACGTTCGGTGAATCTTATTAATCACTTAAACAATAGTTTATGACTATCAGAACTTTATATTTAGTAAATTAGTTAAAACTTACTGAGACAGAACGTTTTCGATCGCTATGTGCCGATCTTCATCAGTGTCTTCTGCTTGGAGATGTCGGGTCAAGTTGTGACGGTTTTAAAGGTAGGTTTTCGATAGTATTAAAGAGTATGTGTGATTTTTATTGTGTTTAATATGTTTGTACTTTGTGTGTCTGTAAATTTCATATTGTTCTAGTGTGTTGAGATGTGGTCCTTTTTTGTTAATGTGTAGGATTTCTAGGTTATGGTAAATGTCTGTGTATTTGTGTCCTGTTTCTTTTATGTGATTGTAAAATGTTTAGTTGGTGTTTTTTTTGTGCTCCTCGACTCTTTGCTTAAAGCTGCGACCTGTTTGTCCAATATAGAATTTGTTACATTCGTCGTAGTTCAGTTTGTATACGCCTGGTGCTTGTATTTATCTTTGTTGTTGGTGTTGTGTTGTATTTTGTATTGCAACTTGTTATTAGTTTTGTATGCTTTTTGTTTGTTGTTTTGTTTATGAATGATAATGTGATGTAGACTTGGAAAATGTCTAAATATACTGAACTCCTTACATGAACAAATTATCCCAAACTTAGGGACAATAAATAAAATGATTTAACGTTTAGTGGGTTCCATATTGGTCTAATGTGTTTGCAATGGAGGCTAATTATTTCTATAACAAAAGCAGGTAAATCAGGTTCAATTCTCTTTCACACAACGTATCCATATTGCGTTTAAAATTGAGCTTCAAATATTAAATTTAAAATCTTTAATATCATTCAAAATTAAGGGATTTTTTTTTACTTATATTTACTTCTGTTCTCCTTTTACGGTAAATCTGGCTTACTTGCTTACACTTTTCTAAACACAGTTGGAATGTTTGTGCACTTTAAGAAACACCCAGGTGTATAAGAAAAGACGTGGGCAAGGAACTCAGCTCTAAATCTAGCCACTGTATGTTGGGTTAGGTCGTCCAAACAACAGACGTCAACGAAAACTACCTGCGGCAAGTAGGCCAGCCCAACCTGTTCCGACGGAGTCCAGCATTAGGCTAATCACACGGTAGCCGCTGATGGGGCAATAATAATTTGCTGAGGTGTCTTGTTGGCAATAAACTTCAAATTTCGTTTGCTAATGAGATGTGTCGTGCAAAACTGAGATGGGGTGCGTGAGACTTTGGGCCTAATCACAATGTGTGAAACCGCTATATGTAGGCTCATGTTGAATGAATCGATATTTACACATCATAGTATAATTATTTACATCTAATGGCAAAGATATATTTTTTTAAAATCTTAGAACGTTCTTAGGATTTTTAATTATTATTAAAACAAGTAATATAATGAAAATATTTGTTTGTCTATTCCTATTTAGGCCGACAAAGAAAAATTTTATTTAATAGTTACAATAAAAATAAAGTAACACGATCTATGCGTAAAAGTAGCTGTTCTACCACATAATCTATAACATAAAGCTGTTTTATAAAATCATATGTTATCCCTTATTTTAAGCCAAATTAGACGAAATATTTATATTGCATACCTAGTCCGTATTGTAAAATGTTTTTCTCCTTTACAGAACTATATTTTTTATCATAAAATTTAATTCATGAATTATTATTTGAAAAAAAACTGTAATAACATTAAGTACCATCCACTTACTACGTAGCGCTGCAGCCCAGGGTGGGTCTTGGCTTCCTTAACAATGTCCCGCCATGTCTTTAGCCTTCTGTTCCCATATTATAGCCCCGGTTTCTCTTAAATCTTCCTCAAGGTCCTGTAGACATCGTCTTCTTGGTCGGCCACTCTTCTTTTGCCAATCATAGTGTCATGTAAAAGTTTGTTCAGTATTCTATTGGCGGGCATTCTTATGATGTGATCGAACCATTTAATAAAATGGACCACATTTGCATCTTTGTATAAGGAATACAACTCGGCATTAGATCGAAGCTTTCACGCATTTGTTTGTACATCGTGGACCGGACAATAAATTTTACTCAAAATTTACGCTCAAACAATGTCAACTGATATTCCATCACGGCGGATAAAGTACCAAGTGTCATCTACTGCAAGTTTAAACAAATGTATTTTAAATTGAGGGAAGGAATAAAAAGTATTTTACTAACGATTAAAAATTTGAACAAGAAAATAATGAGAGTGTGAACTAATAGAAGGAATTGATATGTAGGCCTACTAATAAACCAGGTGAACACTATTTTACGTAGATTTTCTCCTGGATATTACCAAAATGCTGCCAAACTGTTTATTTCTTACTGTCACGTTTTGTTCACCCTGCGCCTGAAAACCAGTTACGGTTTAAAATAACTGGAATCATTAATTATTTCAACTATTTAATAGCAATAGTTAATGTAATATATTATTGCGCCGCACCAAGACGGGGTATGCAAATCTAATTGACTTCTCTTGTGTTACGTCTCACTGCAAATTACAACGGATTGATCCAGGTCGTTCCTGCGCGGGTTTTACCTTGGCCCGAGGGTGAGGTCGCTAACTTTGAATCACCGTTGTGTAGATGAGACCTTCCAATTAATATGCACCACTGTGCTGCTTCCAGAACACTTGTTCTTCTTTACTTTGTACCGAGAACCCATTATTATTTCGGTAATATACAATTACGAGGTCAACGTCTCCCTTGTATAGTTTCAGTTTTGTATTGTGTTAGCAAATGGTATGAGGTTCATTTTTATATCAAATATGACATTAATGTTTTTCTTCATAGAAATACATTTAAATCTTACTCAAAACAAGAGATTCAAGGTGGTAAAGTTTTATATGTTATTTTCTTTTCAATAAATTATGTTACAAAAAATATTTAACAATTATATTGTTTGATAAATTATTTATTTAATTTATTTACGTTTGTCTTTTTTATTATTTTTTTAAAAATCATTTGATTGATTATTTATTAATAAGAATCAAAATTGTTTTCAAAGAAAAACATCAACCCTTCTGGAATGAAAATCGGAATAAATTTTCTTGCATTATTTTACTGGTTTTGTTAAATATTGTTAATAAATTATTTGTGTAGCTCTTCACCTGCTTAGGTTTATACCGTAAAAAACTATTATTTGAAGATGATTTTGTTAAAATTTACTTTTAAAATTTTTTACTGAAGTAAAAGTAATATAAGTAGGCTAAAGATTTTTACAGTCAGTTCCTACTTAGGTCAACAAAGAAAAATTTTATTCGATTAATGTTTACTAAATAATTACAATTACTATAAATAAAGTAACATAAGCTATGAGTTAAAACAGCTGTTCTACCTCAAAACCTATAATATAAAATCATCCGTTTTATGAAATCATATGTTATCACTTGAAATTATTAATATATTCATCTTCATTTATCTTAGGAATATTTCTAAATGTTAGGGTACATTTTTCTACCATTCCTAATTTTTCAATATTCCCTTTTGTTGACGCGTTTCGGATTAACTACATTCTCAAAACTTAAATAGCACTCCTGGAGTAACTACTGGAGTACTATTGAAATTTTGATAATGGAGTTAATCAAAAACGCGTCAGCAAAAGAGAATGTTGAAAAGTTAGGAATGGCAGAAAAATGTACTCAAATATATTGTTATCACTTATTTTAAGCCAAATGGGAGGAACTAACTATATTGCGTATCTTTTGTGAAAAGACTTTCTCTCGTATAAATCTAAAATTAATTCGTTAAGTTTAATAAATAAATAATTATTTGACAAGACTGTATTAACATCAAGTGTCATCCACTACACGTTTAAAAAAATGTGTTTGAGCTTGAGTGGACGAATAAAAGTATTTTATTAACGATGGAAATTTGAACAAGATATGTATATATACAGTATATAGGAAGAGTGTGGATTAATAAGGGGAATTGATTTATGTTTAATTTAATAACTGTGAATACCGCAATAAACTTTCCCCGACGCTGACTCTTGAACGCTTCTGTTACAGCCTCACTGCGATGGACGCTCGGGTGGCGAGGACGTGGCTGTGTGCCACTTTGATCGCGGCACTGTTACCCTTCTGCAGCTTCGAGGACGCCAAGCCGCACTCCAGACAGAAGCGCCTGCTGTGGATAACCAACGATGGACGCCTAGCGCTCCCTCCAGGAACTAGTCTCACTATCACGCCCACGATAGCGCTGCCATTCGTCAGATACCCGCCAATGGGCTTCTTGTCCAACATGTCCATTAGTTTACCCTTCACGAGTAAGCACATTCGTTCACTTTAACGTTTAACTATTATTATCATATTGCTTGATCACTTGAACATTTGTTATGTGACATTCACCTTTAGTAACACTTACTTGGTTGTTTAATGAGGACACGTGTTTCCGGAGATGTAACTTACTCCATTGTAACAATGAATTACAGGCCGAGTTCGACAATGGGATACATCTCCCGAACTAACTGCCCTCATTAAACAGCAAAGTAGGCGCTACTTTTGCCAAATTCAACTTATTGTTACATGTCCAAGTAATTAAGGGGAAACTAGTAACTCAAGCTGAAGATGACCTACTAATATTTATTATCAAACACATAATATTTATATATTCATATTTTTATATTTTTTTTACAGGTAAAACTTAAGACAGATATGTTTTAATTAATATAAGTATAAGTTTTGTATATGCAGTAAAATAATTGTCATTTACTCTATAACTGACAAATAAGAGAGAGAAAGCAAAATAATTAAACACATGTTGTGATATAGTCCTAAAGCTGTGCATACAGATACTAAAATGCTTAATGGCAGACGAATATTTCACGTTAATCGTTTGTTATTGTTGGATACCTACATTGAATCTGTATGTGCCAGACTGCTCACTGTTTGTTGTTTGTCCATGTACTGGCGAAATTTCTCGCTGACTTTCGAATAATTTGATACATTTGCAGAAAATATTTACAAGAGCTCCAAATTTTTGGATTTATAGGTACACTTTCAATTCCCCGTTGTGTACAAACTTTACTCTTTATATTTACTATTACCTAACTTTTTACTTTTAATTTAATTATGACGCGTCGATCTATAATATCTAAGATCTATAACTGCAGTTTCACCATTTTGTAGTGAAAGCTTTCATAGCAACGCGTACAAAGACTTATTGGACGGAAGTAAACATACGACTTCGTTTCATCACAATTTCTGTTAGATTAACAGCATCAGTATAATTTCCGTCAGGTTACGCTACGAACCAACTCAAAGTGATTTATATGATAACATTTGCCTTCATACATCACTTGACTTTATGTTATACGTTATGTTGTAAAACAAGTATTATAAAAGCAGTAGATTATGTTGCAGTATTTTTTGAACATTGTTAAGGAAAACGTTATCACTAAACAGTCTTGATCAGTTAATAAATATATTAATTTATTTGAAATTTTAATAAATCTTAATACAATATAGCTACAGTAATAAGTTTTGTATTTTTTCTCCAGGCGCGTTTGACAACAAATGTTTGGGATATGAAATTAATGTTTTCTCAATTCAAATCGTTTGTAGCACTGGCAATTAAAGTTTTCACTTCTATCGGCACTGCCCCCCCCCCCAGATCGATTTTGTTTATTAAATGCTGGTCTCCATGGAAGCCTTCACTTTATTAGGACGGCTAAAGGCACCGACTAGGAAACAAAACTACACAAAACAAACTTCTATAAACATTTACCCTTGAAAGAATGAAGTACGACACTTATATTAGAGAATTTTTTTAAATGATAAAATATGCCTATAATAAACTCCAATAGAATAATTGGCCCAATATTTGCAAGCGGAATGGAATAAACTATGGGAAATTAAATAAGGTCTTGAATATATTTGAAGCAATATTTTAAATATTAATAATGAAATCGTTTTAGAGTCCGAACATGTCTAATATTTATAAATAATAATATAATATATTCTAGAAACATGATATATTTTATTGTTTTCATATTATGATATTTGTTTTATACAAGTAGTAAACTTTAATCCCATGTAAACTTTCGTCATTTTTCTTATTTCTTGAAGTCAATTTGTTTTGTGTGTTTATTTGTTAAGCATTTATTTATTATTTTTGTATATGATAATTTTGTAAGTTAAACAAATGCCAACAAATATTCATGTTTATTTGTTAAGCATTTATTTATTATTTTTTTATATGATAATTTTATAAGTTAAACAAATGCCAACAAATATTCATGTTTATTTGTTAAGCATTTATTTATTATTTTTTTATATGATAATTTTATAAGTTAAACAAATGCCAACAAATATTCATGTTTATTTGCTAAGCATTTATTTATTATTTTTTCATATGATAATTTTATAAGTTAAACAAATGCCAACAAATATTCATGTTTATTTGCTAAGCATTTATTTATTATTTTTTTATATGATAATTTTATAAGTTAAACAAATGCCAACAAATATTCATGTTTATTTGTTAAGCATTTATTTATTATTTTTTTATATGATAATTTTATAAGTTAAACAAATGCCAACAAATATTCATGTTTATTTGCTAAGCATTTATTTATTATTTTTTTATATGATAATTTTATAAGTTAAACAAATGCCAACAAATATTCATGTTTATTTGTTAAGCATTTATTTATTATTTTTTTATATGATAATTTTATAAGTTAAACAAATGCCAACAAATATTCATGTTTATTTGCTAAGCATTTATTTATTATTTTTTTATATGATAATTTTGTATGTTAAACAAATGCCAACAAATATTCATGTTTTTTTGAACAGTAGAATTAAGTAATAAATAAATTAGAATACATTTGATAATCGAGTCAAATATATTTATTTTAATAATGCAACACTTCTGCAACCAGTTCGTTGCCCTTACCAAACCTGTTGTGCTATAAAAAGTAAAGTCTTTACATATACCATACCAATGTGTAATGTGAGGAGGCAACATGTCAATATTCCTACACTAAACTAAGAACTTTCTTTGAGCTACAGCTCTACTAACTTTCCTTTCCAGAGGAAGTTCTGGGGTCTGATGTTTTGCCTCCTCACATTACACATTTAAAAGTTAAACGTAAGACCTTTGTTTTTTATAACACAAAAGGCTTTATAAGGTTAACGAAATAGTTGCCAAAATATTGCTGGTTTAAAATAAATATCTATCGGTGCTAACCGAATTGCTTACCAACCGTTTTCTCATTGAATTGCTTATTATTGTGTAAATACCTTTAATGATATGAACAATAAAATAATGGATTTTTATAATCTTTCAAGTCCACTATACCCATAAAACTTTATTTACATATATATATATATATATATATATATATATATATATATATATATATATATAATGAATAGTTATTATCTGGAGTACATCCGTTCATTCTGCAGTGCATAAAATCGCAGTTCCGACGTTTCGCTAGAATCTCATCTAGCATTGACTCGCTCTTCAACTGTTGTTGGGTTCACCTCGTCAATGCTAGGTGAGATTCTAGCGAAACGTCGCAACTGCGATTTTATGCATTGCAGAATGAACAGATGTACTCCAGATAATAACTATTCATCATATTTTTCCATCTTTGAAGGAATACGTAACAGGATACCACACACACGCGAGCGCGCGCGCATATATATACCTATTACTTGTACATTTAGAAACGTATTTCTTGCGAGCTGCCTTTCGGAGTTATACTTTCTCTCCTATATCAAGCCCTGTCTAGAAGTCTAGTTCTTGAGAGAGAACTAACATCGCACTTCCGAAATCCGACCCGCAGCTAATATAAGTATTCCTATGAGTATGTGAGTAAGCTAGAGACAGTTACGTGTTTTCACGTCGCGAAAATGCTTTGAAAACGACCGAAACTGAACGTAATTCAATTTATCAAT
>JBAIZL010000002.1:404439213-404489213 GCA_036971475.1 Prosapia bicincta | reverse complement strand
ATATTTTAACAATATTTCATCTCAATTTCTCTAATTATATGATTTTACTGATCATGTATATTAATTACATTAGTTGATCATGTGATAAATAATCATTGTTTACATGACTGTCTTATCAACCACACAAACAATGGCCCTTAGATAATGCAAACAGTACGTATGAGATTAAATAACCAGTATTAACAAACTGGTTAAACATGAGAGCTCAGCATGAAAACTGGTTCTATCCCAGTCACTGCTATTTTGTTTTCTTACGTCACACATTATCTTATCGCTTTTTACGGATAGCTCAGAGATTTATCGTTCAAGCATTCTTTTTTTTTAATCTGTCTCGGTTGAACAGCAACATCATTATTTAGCCGTCACAAGCACTTAGACACCCCTAATAGTGTTTTATTCAATGCTAAAACATCCACCTCACTTCATTAACTTGTAAGCAATATCTATAATAAGTACACCATTAGTCACCAACTTACTGCCAGAACAAAGTCGCTTGTAAATACTTTATCTTTTTGTCTACAGTATCCTTAAACTTGTTTGTAAACTACTCCTAGTAACGCCTTGTTTACCATTTGAGCACCTTTAATCCATGTTTTGTCCTTGCAGGTGTTTATGTATTTGTATAGAATATTATTCGGCCAGTACGTGGTAAACTGGAAAATACATATAAATCTTCACCCTTTTTGTTACAAATCTACAGTTTGACACGAAGACTGAGTTTATTTTAGTGCTGTATAGTAAATCCCTTACAAATAAGAAGGACCGGTCAATCTCTTGATTTTATGTAGAGATCAAGCGGAGTCTTCTAGCGTGTAACTTGCGTCCGGAATTGAATTTGCTTGGTATCGATTCTTTTTTCAATCCTGATTTAGCAGAATATATTCTCCTTGGTGTTTAACTAAAACTGAGGTAACTGATTAGTATGTTGTGATTTTGCTTACATTAAAACAATGTTTTCTTCTGTTGAAGTTCAATAACTTTTACTGACGAATTGCCTTTTCGTTATTGTCCAACTATAAGCCATATTTATATGACCTCACCAAGTGTGCCCTCTCAATATTTAAGGACTTATGAATTTACGTGTCTCGGACTACTTTACATCTTTAGATTTCATTATCTATCAGTGAATTCTTGATAGCAACATATTATGACAGAAATATTGCCAATAAAATAAAGACATAGAGAGGAGAATATGTAAGAGAGTTAGACAAAGAGACACAAAAGCCGAATGAGAGAGAATGTGGCAGAAAAATAGAGATAGAGAATGATATATATAAATATAAAATATGTTTTTTTGTTTAATAATCTAAAAGAACATATGTTATTAAAGTAGAAGAATATTTATTAATTTATATTCAAAGCCTTTCGTTGATAAACAATGCCAACATCATCAGGAATGAAAAATACAATAATGTATTGTATTTATTATTGTATTTTTCATTCCTGATGATGTTGGTACTGTTTACCAACGGAAAGCTTTGGATATAAATTAATAAATATTCTTGTACTTTAATAACATATGTTCTTTTATATTATATATATATATATATATATATATATATATATATATATATATATATATATATGAATAAGTTTTTTATGAATAAAGAATAATACAAGATCATACAAATTCAGGAATGTATTTATTTTTAACAAACGAATGGTCAGATCTTTTCACCTCCCACAATGCTGACTTCAACAACAATCAGACATACAAGACAGACTGTAAAAACAATGTTACCAAATCTCATACACTGCCGCCATAACATCTAAATATAACACTGCATTAAGTAGCTTTGATTCTATGACAGCTGTGTAATACATGTTTATTTGAACACTAGAAATAACTGTATTAAATAATGATAAACGTGTTGAATATCGAGTCAAAGACGTTTATTTAATTAGTGCAACGTTTCAACAGAGTAATTGTTTTGACAACATTGTAATAGATTTGGCAACATTGTTGTTACATCTAGACTTACCTGTCTTCTTTGTTTAATTCATTATTCTTGATGATGCTGTTTTGAGGATTTTTCTTGACTGGGAAAAGATTTAAACATTTGTTTGTACATATAAATATGTACCTGTATTTGTATGATCTTGTATTACTATAGTATAATACATATGATACTAAAATATATATAGTATAATACAGTATACACCACGACAGAAAGGAATAATGCAGTCTTTCTTAATAGAACACGAGCTTTTCTTGGCCGCATTCATCGGATTAGCCGAACGGAAAATCACTTCGGCTACAGTTGTTGGGAGCTTCGGTAGACAGATTCAGTAGGAAGAAAAGTTTCGGCTTCCCTGGATTAACGGCACCTTGCACTAGAAAGTAATTGTGTAAAATAAATGCACGTAATCTGGGTCCGGCCCGACACGTAGCGGCGTCGGACTCGGCGCAGGTTTAAGCTGCAAGAACCGCCGTCGTATCCAGGAAAGAACCATTTCACATTTTATACGTCTGTCTAGGAAACCCTATAGATGTTCATTTCGTATCTCTTTTGGTTTTTGCTTCAGATGTATTATTAGATGTAGAAATGGGATTTATGTCAAACGTACAATATTCCGCTATATATTAATAACAGGGTGTCTACCCTTGATAGAGTCTACCCTTGTTTATGAGACATTTGTGTGTAAAACTATAAAATATATATTAAGGAATATTATAATATAATTCTTTAATTATATAATAAATATGTATCAAAATTATACAATCAACTTACAATGATATTTTGTATATGTATATATATATATATATATATATATATATATATATGTTATGGTAATTTATATATATTTTATATATATATATCGTAATATGTATTCTTGTGTATTAATATATATATATATATATATATATATATATATATATATATATATATATATATATATGCTGATACGTATTCCTTCACGGATGGAAAAATATGATGAATAGTTACTATCTGGAGTACATCCGTTCATTCTGCAGTCCATAAATTCGCAGTCCCGACGTTTCGCTAGAATCTCATCCAGCATTGACGAGGTGAACCCAACAATAGTAGAAGAGCGAGTCAACTATTGTTGGGTTCACCTCGTCAATGCTGGATGAGATTCTAGCGAAACGTCGGAACTGCGAATTTATGGACTGCAGAATGAACGGATGTACTCCAGATAGTAACTATTCATCATATATATATATATATATATATATATATATATATATAATATGATGGTAGGTTTCTTGTAATATAATAATTAAAAATATTTCAAATACATGAATTGTTTTAATCTATATTTTTTCCAAATCTTTTCGCCAATGAAATAAGTATTATGATCTTCAGGGAAAACAATGATATAACAAAATGTTTACAAAAATTAATCATATTTGATACAATTCAATCATGTGTTTATTGCTATTCATACTTCTATGTGATTTTTTTCATGTTATCAATGACCTTGTAATAGTTTGGTATTTTGATTTCACTTGAATTTGTTCATTAGTTAATTTTTCTTCAACATTGTGTTTATGTATTTCCAATGCTATATATATGTATACATAATGTATATATATGTATATATATAATTTATAATTCTTGTATTTGTATTTTGACTTATGTTCTTTATTAATACACAAGAATACATATTGCGATATATATATATATATATATATATATATATATATATATATATATATATATATATATATATATATATATATATTCATTTTTAACACTTTGTTTATTTCTTTAACTAATATCCTATTTTCTATTTCAGGAAATCTGTCTCAAGTATTGGTTCAATCTGTAGCCAAATATTATTTACAGATATTTGGTTTGAAAGATCATCTAAACGCTTATATAATGTACAATTTAATTTCTGTAAAATATTTTTTTCATCGTTTTTTCCTGTAGATATTAATAGATTTATTAGCTAAAAGCTTCGCAAAATATATAAATTAAAACAATTCTTGTATTTTTAATATTTTTATTCATATATACATATATATATATATATGAAATTCCCAGTGGATTTCACAAGGCTGCATAACATTTAAAATGAAATCTGTGCTCTCCAATCATTGTAATCACCAGCTATGACGTTTTCACATTGTTCCAGAGCCTTGCTGTACACCATAGTTGAGGACTTCTTAGGCAACTTTGGTATGGACGGAAAGGCGTGCTTACTGAGAGCGATTTGCGAGGTCCATGGCTTCCCACTGAAACGTTTTGGGTTGTTGGGGGAAATAGTTAAGCTCTTCTTCACGTAAGTATCTACGTAATTGCAATATAATAAAACTGTTTATTTCTTTATGAGTTTTTAATAATTTTCAACCATTTTAAAACAGAAACCAAATAAACATTTTGAACTACTAAGAGATACCTTATTTGAACATGAGAAGTTATTGAAATTCTTAAAATAAATAAAACTATTCCAAAAAGGGAATATGTTTTACCGGTAGTTAGTATTAAAGGCACATAATCCTAGAAATACAATAAAATTTGTAATGTTTACCAAATAAATTGTTTTAAAAATCTAGACTTTAACTTATAGATAATTTTAAAAGGAATACAAAACTCTACACAGTAAGAATATAAACGAACATCGTCCGCGTTTTTATATTATATTTGAGCCATTTTATTTGAATATTTCGCATAAATATTTCTTTAAAGGTGAAAATCATATTTACTTTATTTATAAACATATTTAATAAACGTAAACTCAAACAATTATAAATTTAATATGTATTTTATTTTATCTAAAATATGCTTTAAATCTACTTAGCTATTTCAATCAGACAAATGTCTTAGCTGCCTAATATTGTAATATAAAATGCTTGATAACCAAAATGCGAAGTGTAAATCTCTAAAGGTAATATGTTAAACGTATTTGCCTGAATGTTGAAATAGTAAATTTGTGTGAAATAATAAATATTATATATTGTAGTTTATGTTTTATTTTATGCAAAAAATTATTTAACTATAAATACACATGTGTTTAACTGAAAAAAATATCTTCCATTTTATCTCGGTATCAGTGCCGTACTGTTTTTGGAAAATAAAGGATTAAACTATCCTATTTGTCCCTGTGAATAGGAGAATGCAACTAACAATACACGCCCGTAATGCATAGCAATGTGGGGAAAGATGGACAACTAATAAAACAAGAGTAATATACGGATCATTTACTCAACTAAAGTGTTTTCTTTTCGTATTTTCTCAACAAACTATTATTCTATAACATATCCTCAAAATACATTACGTCCCTTTATTTATGATTTTCAAAGTAATTTGTTTTATTTTTACACTAGGGAACGGACTGAAGACGTCTTTCTTTCCAAATCGAGTAAATGTGAATTTCAAAACTTTGTATAATTACTTTTTAATTGCTTGTAACTAGTGATCAATTCGTTATATTATAAATTGAATACATTACAATTAAACAATACAAACTTTGTGTTTATCCATCTTTTTACCTCCCGTCTTTGTACTTTTCTTTAAATTAATATCGTGACGTAAATATAATATAATATTTTAAGTTAATGACAGATCACAGACCAATTTATGTTTTCACTGGTGATCTGGTGTTTCATGAATTGGTATGCGATCTGTCATTAACCTAAATAATTGAATAGTTATTAACAGACATAAAATAAAATTTTAATTAAAAATATAATTTTAATTATAAACCATACATTATATGATAAATCTGTAGAGCTTAGATTGCTTGAATGTAATATCCATATGCACTCACTTGCGTATTATCAGAGGCCAGAACAAATATATATTTTATATTATTTAATACATAAAATAAATATATGTTCATAAAAACTGTTACCATACGATTTGTTTAAATACAATTTGTGTTTATTTATTTTTTGTTATTTTGAACATACAATGTTTCTACAACCTGGTTCTACACATCATTCATGTTTTGAGTGAAGCTTTCTCTCCTATTTATTTCCTACTTATTTATGTAACTTTCTTGTGTGATTTATTTTGTGTGTCTGTTAAACGTTTATGGTGTTAACTTCAGCACAGTAGTTGTTCAAAAATTATTTTATGGGAGATTCATTTTTTTCAAGAGTTTAAGGCAATAATTACCTTTAATATACCTTGGGTTTTTAATATTAGTCTGTTTAATTTGTAGAAAAAAAAAATTCTGATTGGTTTAGGTAGGCATGGCTTTATTTTACGTAGAGAGATGTGGAAACAATTTATACCCTCTGTTATAGAGACTTATTTGACCCGAAGTAGGGTCATGTTGTAGCGCCTCATAGAATTGTGATCTATTACGTCATTTTTCCGTCATGGTGGATATATGATCATTACCTGTTATATTCACTATTCTAGTGCATCTAAATCATTTAATGCTCTGGAGGAAATGCTTTCCTCTTATGTATGTAATTATCTATACTCTATAGGAGTACTTTGAATTCATATTGTTTTTATACTCACAAGAAGTTATAATATGCAAATAAAATACAATTACTGTGTGAAGTGTCCATTTATCCTACTTTTTCTATTAGTTAACACTCTCTTTATATATATATAAAACTTATTTAAATTATCTATCGTTAATAAAATAATCTTTATTCATCCACTCAAGATCAAATACATTTTTTTTAGTCTTGTAGTGGATGACATTTGATGTTAATACAGACCTTTTAAGTAATGAATCATTACCTAAATTTAATTATGAATTAATTTTAGATTATATGTAAGAAAAACTATTCACAAAAGGGGCGAGGTATGCAATGTAGTTGTTTTTTTCCATTTGGCGTAAAACGAGTGATAATTTGTGATTTCATAAGACAGCTGATTTTATGTTATAGGTCATGTAGAAGAACAACTGTATAGGTTTTAACGCATAGGTTATGCTCATTTATTTATAACAATTTTAATTATTGAGTAAAAAGTTATAAAAATAAATTTCTTTCTTGTTGGCCTAAGTACGTATTCACTTTACACAATTTTTGTTTATATAAATTTATGATTTTTTTTAAACCTGGCAATGTTTTGAGAGGCATAACTATTTAAACTGGATATTAATTATTTTTGTGTTGAACAATTGTCTTATTTAGAAAGGCCCGAAGAGGTCGACATTGAAGTCGAAACGTTACTAGCTTGGGGAAAAACCTATAAAGGACGCTTGATTATGATAGGTACTGAATTTATTTATTTAATATATTACTGTTGCACGAGTTTTTGTTCTAATTTTAAATTAAACCAGATTTTTGTTAAACATAATAATACAATACCTGATCAACTTGGCTTCAACGTTTCAGCCATTAATGGCGTCCATTTTGTTTGTTGATACTATTATGTTTTAATCATGACAATTATAAGGGGGCTGTAATGTTCAGGTTATTGTGTTATGTCGTTCATCCGAGATCTGATCGTTAACTATTACGTACAAAACATTGGAAATATAGGTTGCTACATATTCCAGGCCCTGATGTGTAAATATTTATGTTTAATGTAAAGCATATAGTCGCAAGAATAACATGGGATACAGAACATTCCTTTAGTTAATAGAAGATACAAACAGGAACAGACGGAGTACAAAACATAAATCAAAGCAAAAATAAGGAAATCAGCCAAAGATAAACACACTCACAGTACGTAGTAAATTAAACTATTTTAAGTGAGGCGATGTAAACACATAAAAGCTTGCATAAACTATGTACCAAGTAGAACAAACAAATAAACTGTATAAAACTATAGATCTGAGTTTATAAAGGTTTCTTTGTATATTTTTACTTAAATGTAATTTTTTAATTTTTATTATTACTTTCCGTCATTGTTTTATCTGTCTTGTACAATTTAAATAGTTCATTGTGATGCTACCTTACGTTTGTCTATTTTATCTCAATCGGTTCTAGATTTAGTTGTATCTTTATAAAGCCATTTGTATTGATTTTAAATTATATTCTTGTTGTATTAAAATATAAATTTATATAAACATTATTTACTATAAGCTCAGATAACTTGAGTAGCAACAAGTAATACAAGCAAAACCCTTCTAACGTCAATTCCTACTTAGGTAAAACAAAAAAATTATTTTAGTTATTTTTTTATTAAATAATTACAATTATTATAGGTAAAGTGAATAACTATGTGGTTGAAAAGCTGTTCTATCACATAAAGTGTAATATAAAATCAACTCTTTTATGACGTCATATGTTATTACTTACTTTAAGAAAGAATTAGATGAAATAACTATATTGCATAACTTGCCCCTTTTGTGAAACGTTTTTCTCCCCTATAAAATGATTTATTATTTGCAAAAAAAGTATTAACATCAAGTGTCATCCACTACAAGTTTAAAAATATAATTGAACTTATGTGGACGAATAAAAAGTATTTTATTAACGATCGAAAATTTTAACAGGATTTAAATAAGAAGAACTAATAGACGGAACGGAAAAATAGCAATGCCATTGATAGGCCTAATTGTCAAAAAGCTTGTCTAGTTTAGACGGTGCACGCATGTCTAGGAGGCATTTCCAGTGGGACTCCATTGAGGCATGACAATTAGCTTAATGAATACATTTATATCGGACACTAATGAGGGTTTTGTGTAATTTCATTGTATAAAAAGTCAAAGGGAATAAGCTTTACATACTCAGTATGTAAGATAGTATTCCGCTAATCAATATGTTGACGTTGCAGAAGCAAACCATAAAAGGTTTGGAAAAAACTATTTACAAATTAGAAATATTAAAAACTTACACAAGTCTGTCTGACTGTGTGACAACTTTTGTTTAACTTATTATGTTTCAAAAGCTATTAAATTTAATGAGGTCTTGGTCTTCTAGGAACACTAAAGTACCCAAACATTGTAACGAACTCGCCATTAAACGTTTCATTACTTTAAACATTTAAAAGTAATTTTACAAGAACTTTATAAAAATTTATGAAAGTTTATAGCGGAATATTTTTATAGGTACAATAAAAACATAAAAATATGGAATCTATGGTAGCCAAGTGCTGTGCTCTAGCGGACACACATTGTAACAACGACGCTTAGTTCTATTGCAATGTAAAGATAGAGACTTTACTAGACAAAGTACCACATTTAAAATCTAATGAGAAATCAAAATTAGGGCTCAAAATGTAATAACAAACAGTAATTCCCAAATATAAATTATTTTTTCATGCGGGTTTCGAAAACAAAATGACCAGTGTATGTAGGTACATAAATTTTAAAATATCTTATTTATGTATTTATACTGATTAATGGTGGCTTGATTGTAAGTTTAGTGCTCGATGCTATAGTTCTTACGAAAAAACTCGTGTATGTTTGTTTAGCCCAGTACTTAGTCATGCTTGACCTTGAAAAATAGTCTTTTTACTTTGCTGAATATTCTGCATGCAATATACATGCAATAATAACAAGTAATATGGGCAAAAAATTTTAAAGTCAATTCCTACTTTGGTAAACAAAGAAAAAATTTATTTTAGTTACTTTTTATTAAATAATTACAAATAACATAAATAAAGTAACATAGCCATTAACACAACTGTTATACCGCATTACCTAAAACATAAAATCAGCTGTTTTATGAAATCATATGTTATCACTTATGTTATGACATTAAGAACGAAATAACTATATTGCATACTTTGCCCCTTTTGTGAAAATTCTTGCTCCTATTTCAAAACTAAAATTAAATCATTAAATTAAACTAATGAACTAATATCTGGAAAAACTGTATTATCACCCAGTGTCATCCCCTATAGGTTTTAAAAAAGTGTATTCAAACTTGAGTGGATGAATAAAAAGTATTTTATTAACGATTGAAATTTTGAACTATATATATATATTATATTAAATATGGTGATATGTTTTCTTGTAATATAGTTAATAAATTAAAAATATTTCAAAAACAAAAATACTTTTATGAATATATTTATTCAAAGCTTTTCGCCGATAAAATAGTACCAGCATCTTCAGGAAAATAATTATCTTATACAAATGATAATTATCTACTTTTTATTAGATAATTATTTTCCTGAAGATGCTGGTACTATTTTAACGGCGAAAAGCTTTGAATAAATATATTCATTAAAAGTATTCTTGTTTTTGAAATATTTCTAGTTTATTATATACATATATATATATTTATATTTATATATATGAACAGTATGAACTAATAGAAGGAATTGAAAAAGATATAAAGATATCGCCAGTTCAACCCTTAAATGTAATAGCATAAATATTTGAACCTACCAATCCAAAAGGGTAACTTCTAACTATTCAACCTAGACAAGATCGCAATGACTATCCAAAATATCTCTGATGTCACTAAATTAGATAGTATACTTGTGTCCTAGACTGTTACAAAAGGTATAAATGCAGGAAATATTTAGGTAGTTAGCTATAATAATGTTAATGTGTACTTTTACCTGCTTACTAGACTAGGTACATGTTTGGCTACTTAGTAAGTTCCAGCATTGTGGCCTAAGTTATAAAGGAATGCCTATTTTTCAGAGCTAGCAAGTCGCCCTATGCTTTCCTCCTCAAGGAGTACGTGGAAGCGGAAAGGGCGGGGCTCGATGACGGCGAGTGTTGGAGGTACTACAAGGGATGCCCCAAGTCTTTATTTTTCTCCCCGGAAATAAATAAGTACACGTGAGTATAAAATATAGAACGAATGTAACTATATTACTATGACATAATCGTTGAATAAAAACGTAAAGCACAATGTTGTTAAACACGCTTTTTGCAATTATTAATATTAAAACTGCTCTTATTGGACCAACTATCAAATTTTCTTACATTATCTTACTCTAAATGTTCATATAACTAAAGTGCCAATTAACTCTTTAGTTCTTGTCTGGACATTGTCAATTACATATATTAGAACTAGCACAGCACAACACAACACTATACTAACGCAAATGGTTTGGTTCTCTTCAATCTTCCTACCATGGACTGGTTATCTAGAAGTTGAAGAGCCACTGCACAAGGTGAAGTCTCTTTTCATGCTTTCTTGGCCATGTTCTTTATTTCTTCCGTTATCGCTTTGATATTCAGATCTTGTTGTAAATATCTTTGTTGTTTAAATACTAAGGGGCATTAACCATATTTCTAATTACCTTATTTTGAAACATGTGAAGAATTTCTACATTAGATTCCTTTACAGATCCTCACAGTTGGCTGCCATAGAGCCAAACTGGTTTCAAGATCTGATTGTAGAATTTTATTTTATTTCCTATGTAGAGGTTTGAATCTCCACCCAAGAGCCAATAGTGCTTAGGGTAATTAATATGTAATACCTCCTTCTTTTTCTCGATGCGTTTCCTTCATACCTAGATATTTAGCTTTATATCTCATACGGAATGATGACTTCGTTAACATTCAATATCGAAGGATCTTGAACGATCTTGAAATACCTTATTTTGTGAAGATGATAAGGTCAGACTTTACTTCATTCAGTTTGAAGTTTTCTTTTTTTAAATGATGAAAGAATGTATTGAATTTGAATATTTATCTATATATTTAATAATATAGTATCCATAATTGTTTAACTGACTAATTTTATCAGGGTGGAATATTTATAATTCAATTTCTTTCATTCATGAGTTACACATATCTATGTACGTAAATATGTGGGTATAATGAGTGGTTAATATCCGGAGTACATCCGTTCTTTTGTAGTGCATAAAATCGCAATTCTTTTTCGCTCTTCGACTGTTGTTGGGTCACCCTTAGGATACGTTACTGGCGCAACGTCGGAGCTGCGATTTTATGCACTACAAAATGAACGGACGTACTCCGTATATTAACTATTACAAAATATGTTTCCATCCATGAAGGAAAAGATTTCAACATATCTACGTATGTATATATGTCTATATACATACAGTTTTTAGTTTATGTTTATCTCGGTAGAGTTTACTGGTATGGTACTACATTACGTATATCACCATGTGATACGAAAACACCTATACCGTATTGGACTAGCTGAGGACCCATACTGCAGCCTATGCCAACAAGAACAGCACAAGGATAGAAGTCACCTTAAGGTGTGTCCAGGACTATCAAAGGCAACTGAACATGAACGATACTGGGAAGCACGAGGTTTATTACAGAGTGTATAACTAATGTTATGTTGTACTTGCCATTGGAATAAATAAATAAATATCACCATGTAAAATTTTGTAGTTTAGTAAATAAATAGTAAATGCGTACAAAGTGACATTTCTAACGGACGCCATTTCCTTTACAGCCATCAGGATCATAATTTCGAAGAGGATACGGACGAAGACAACAGCATTTCCGAATCGGAAGACGCGGATGAATCTCACAGCAACCCCAAGGTTACCCTTCCCGCAGGAGGCACGAAATTCATGTAGCCGCAGTGGAGCCCTTCTTACCAGTATCTTCCCCGTAGGTTTAGCCTGAGGAGCCAATCTGTGCGTTCCTCGAACTTGTGATACGTGTTTAATGCCAGTGCCAAGTAGATCGTCATATTGCCAGAGAACTGAAGTCGGCCTCGCCAGTCGGCCGGCGATTGTAAACTGTATCAGTTATGTAAATGTATTAGAGACGCTTTGTAATTAGAATGTAGCAAGTCTATGGATCAGTCATAGATTGTTATTGTAGCTGCAGACATGTATACGTAGATGTTAAGCAACAACACCATGTGCGTAATGTAGGCACCAGATGGGCAAATGTTTAGCATTTCTCAATAAATGCTATTTATATATGTGTGTGTGTGTATATATATATATATATATATATATATATATATAGAATATCAAATGTGTTTTCCTGTTAGAATATCTTTAAGATCAAATAATATACAAAATACAGGAATATTTAATTTATTGAATAATAAACTCAAAGCTTTTCGTTGGTTTACATTACCAACATCCTCAGGAGTTACAATACATTGTAACTCCTGAGGATGTTGGTAATGTAAACCAAAGAAAAGCTTTGAGTTTATTATTCAATAAATTAAATATTCCTGTATTTGTGTATATTATTTGATCTTAAAAAAAAAAAAATATGTATATATATATATATATATATATATATACACACCAGAATTATATAGGAAAATACGCCAATTAAATATATATATATATATATATATATATATATATATATATATATATAAAACTATACTCTATTTATGTGTTTAAAATAGAAGTCTCAGGGATACAAGAATCTTTTACTATTTCAAATTATATTTCAATTTTATATTTTTTATGGCTCTTTACGTAAATGAAATTCTATAAGAAAAAAGTATATTTTTAAAGTATATTCAAATGTTAGTACATATTGAAATTGGATAATTGTTTAATATTTTAATTTATGTATTGTAATAAACGCCGTTTCAAGATATAAGCAAAGGCCGTTTCCTATTGCAACACTTTGTGAAAGCTTAAATATTGTGTAATTTAAATACATAAAACTTTGAACCACAATCGTATTTCTTCAGATCATTATGTACGTTTTAATTAAAAAGCGATCATCTCCAGAGAAAATTATTACAAAAACTATTGTTCGATAATTTTCTTTGAAGATAATTGCTTTAAAATTTAAATGTACATAAGGATCTAAATAAAAAATTGTATTTGTGTTTGAGAGGTTCTATGAATGTATTAAAAATTTCTATATAAGTTGTTCTTCTTGTTGTGTTTAAACAGAATATATTTTGCAATTTTTAAACCACGAGTTTAGATATATTTTAAAATTCTTTGAAACTTATTGTATGTTTGTGCACTTACACAAATATTTTCTATATTTATTTTACACTATTAAAAACACACTGTAGTATGTTTCTTCTGTGACTATTTTTTTTTCTCTTTGCAAACAATATTTTCGTGTTTGTTTAGTTACTTTAGTGTATAGTGCAAAATATAGGCTATAGATTACTTTGTAACATTCAATAAATGAATTCATTGGACATAAAATATAATAAAATAAATGCATGAAATATAGTTCAATATAATTGAAATTTCTGTATTTATCTTCTACTTTTGAAATTTTAAATGCTTTCACAAAGTTCAGAGATTTAACATTTGTTATTATTAAAATGATATATAGAAGAACAAAATTCTAACAAATATTTTTTATTAATTTAAAGTCCAACTAAACGTAACTAAAACTTAGCTAAAGTTAATAGTATTAAATTAATTATAGTTTAGCAGTGAGGACAATTGTCAAAGGTAAAAACTAAAACAGTTTACTCTAAATCTCTCCACACATAATTTATTAAAACAAACAGACTAGTTTCGACGACGATGTCGCCTTTATCAGTGCTTGGCTGTTGAACAAGAACTAGTAGTAAACAAGAACATCGTGTGAAGTGAGATTTAGAGTAGACGGTTTTAATTTTTACCGTTGGTAGCTAAAGTAGTTATCAATATTATTTCAATAAGAGTAAAATCTGACGTAAAAACAAAATGTTTTATATTATTTTTTTCCTATACAAATTAATTAATTAAACACTAGATAAACATCCATATGTTTTATCTATTACAAACTGTATGCTACTAAATAATTTGGAATAAATCTTGTGATAGCTGTTTATTGTAGTATAAAACGTTAGGTCACTTCACGACAACAAACACTTTAATATAGTAAAAGAAGTTTCGCATCTACTTTGCCATCATCAGTGACGAACATATGCTTGAGTGTATAACGTCATGCTATCACAGGTGATGGCAAAGACACTAAAGCATGACTGATGCCTTAAGAAACTTTAATGTTGTAAACATGTTTCAGTGTTTTATATATGACAGATTATATTATTCAAATCACAACGCAATTGGGCATTATTTAAATTTCGAAAACCACTTCACACATTAAATTCTAATGTAAACCTAAAATAATAAAAATTAGTCAAAAATGTTTAAAGGAATAATGAAATTCTTACCTATAGTGCAAATAGTCAACATGTGTAGAAGTTATGGTAAACAATATTAACGACATATGTTTCAGTACAGTTTTCTGCCATTTATATATTCGCCTCTGTTGACGCGTTTCGGAGTAACTCCATTTTCAAAACTTCAATCGTACTCTATACATAAGAAGTACGATTGAAGTTTTGAAAATGGAGTTACTCCGAAACGCGTCTACAGAGGAGAATATTGAAACGTAATGAAGATGAGTATAATAATAATTTCAATATTAATGACGATTAACTACAGTTTAACCATTGGCCTGTATGTAAAGAAATAATGATTACATACAAAAAACAAGAAACATTAAATTTAAAAAAAAAACAATAAATAATGTTGTTACTTCTAATTTCTTTTCTCTGTGTTTTACCACGTAGTTTTTAAAGTTTAATGTTTTATAATTTTAAAAAACGTAACAATATTTTTAATTAATAATCTGATAACGTCTTTACAAAAACTTTGAAATAGTTATAAATAAAATGTATTGCTTTTACAACGTCATTTTATGTAAATAAAGTATACTTATGGCTTAACACGATTGTCTTTGTTGTATATACGTAGAGATATACATTATAAAATGTTTTATAACAATTAGAAAATTATAAGAATATGTAAATAGTATTATAACTTGTGCTTGAGTAGTTTTAAGTAGGATAAATGTAACCTGAATCAAAATAAGAGAAATGCCAAAATGTATTTATGTATTTATGTATTTATTAGTAGTGTTTGAATGAGGCGTGTGATGGGCGTGGCTAGTCACAGAGAGTTTACTAGTGTTACTCTTCGCGAGGCACTCACGTTGTAAATCCACTTGTTTTAACAACTTTTATTTATGACGTCATTATAAATATCTATGTTAGAGATAAGCTGCTCCGCGTGGCAAACACAGGTATATTTATTAGCCTTCTAGAGTGGGACGAACTATGTTTGCTTATCAGAGACAGGAGTAGGTTCGATCAATTAATTTTATAGAAAACACCGCAATATCTGTTGTAAATAGACGAAATGGATATTTCCACATGAACGTTTATTCTTTGACTACCAAATTGTTTACGCTTTAAATTTAACTAAAGTCAAATAATTTTAAATTCCGTTATCCTATAAACTTCCTCTTAAACTTATTTCTTTTTAGTAAAGATGCTTTGTCGAATGTATTTTTTCAAAATATTACCTGTTGCAAAAGTTTCAGACACTGGGCTTTGCGTAAATTGAAAACCCAACAGTTTGAGTCAATACAAATTAATGAACTCAATTTAGTAAATATTTTAAACGAAAATGTTTCTAACGAAAACCTATATTTCCATCCTATCAGTATATCTTTAACCATATCACAGTTTCTGCACAATGCTCCTATGTGTAACCTAATACAAACATATACAACTAACCTGGTGGTATTATTGTAGCAAGATAGCACTATGTACGTCAATGTAACACTGTTAGTTAGAAGCAATTTATGTTAAACGATACCATATATTTATTGTTTGTAAATAACTGTATAATTTTAACAGTTGTTATTATTTATTTTGTTATGTTGTATAGTATTTATTGAAGATTAAATAAAATATTTATGTATAATTGTCTCACAAACTATATTCTTCTTAGATTCCAAATTGGCTGATTGGTTGACGTTATGGAAATAGACAAGAAACATAAACAAAGTCCATTCTTACTTTGGGCAACAACCTTCCTTTATTTAGTTAATATTTATTAAATAATTACAATTATTAAAAATAAATTAACATAACCTATGCGTTAAAACAGCTGTTCTACCACATTACCTATAACATAAAATCATATGTTATCACTTATATTACGACACACGAGATGAAATAACTGTATTGCATACCTTGCCCCTTTTGTGAAACGTTTATCTCAGATATAAAACAACAATTATTTCATTATATTTAATTACTCTATTAATGCTTGAAAAAACTATATTAACATCAAGTGTCATCCACTATAAGTTTAAAAAATGTATTTGTTTGAGTGTATGAATAAAAAGTATTTTAATAACGATTAAAAATTTGAACGGTATATATATATATATATATATATATATATATATGTTACATAAGAAAGATAGGTTTGGATTAACGCTAACACGTTATTAGTAAACAAAGCATATAATATATAAATAAATATAATATAAATATGGTAAGGGCTCTCTGAACGATTCTCTAGAAGAAGAGGGGGGATTAAAGACATAATAGTAGCGTACACTAGTTGAAGGTGTAAATATAAAACAGAATAAATAGTTTGGAGAAGTAAATAACACGTGTGTAAAACGACATGTGTAGATAGAGAAGGAGATGTGAAGGTGGACGTATGTAGAATAACGTGTGTAGAAGAATGTCTGTTAAAGGGCGTGTGTAGAATAGATGTGTGAAAGGACGAGTGTAGAAGTACACGTATAGAAATAGATGTGTATAAAAGATCGTTGCGTAGAACGTCGTGAGTAAAGTGACGTGTATAGAAGGAAATAGGTAGAACGACGTTTGTTGAATGACCTGTGTAGAAGATCTTGTGTGAAAAGACAAATGTCAGATGACAACGTCTATATAGACGTTTAAATACAGAAGTGTGTAGAAAGAAGTCTATGAAATGAGTGTGTAGAAGATGTCCAGAAGAACCTGTGTAGAAGGACGTCTGTAAAACAACGTGTGTAGAAGGATGTGTGCAAATGAACGAGTGTAAAAGGACATGTGCAAAGGCCGTGTGTAGAAAAACATATGTAGAATTGCATTTGTAGAAGGACGTGTGTGAAAAATCAAATATTGAGTGACGAAGTATATAGACGTTTAAATAAAGACGTGAGTAGAAAGAAGTCTATAAAATGTGTGTGTAGAAGGACATGTGCAGAGGAACCGTGTAGAAGGACGTCTGTAAGACAACGTGTGTAGAAGGAAGTGTGCAGATGAACCGTGTAGAAGGACGTCTGTAAGACAACGTGTGTAGAAGGAAGTGTGCAGATGAACGAGTATAAAAGGCCGTGTGTAGGAGGATATATGTAGAATGACGATTGTAGAAGAACTTGTATAAAAGGATTTGTGTAAAGGGACATGTGTATAAGGACTTGTATAAAAGGACGTGTGTGAAAGGACATACGTAGAATGACGTTTGTAGAAGGACGTGTGTAGAAATACTTCTGTAAAAGGACGTGTGAGAAGGACATATGTAGAATGACGTTTGTAGAAGATGTGTGTAGAAATATGCGTGTAGAAGGCCATTTGTATAAAGACTTGTTTAAAAGGACGTGTAAGCAGAACACATGTAGAACAACGTTTGTAGAAGGACGTGTGTAGAAGGGCATGTGTAGAAATACGTGTGTAGAAGGACATATATAGAATGACGTGTGTAGAAGGACCTATGGAGAATGACGTTTGTAGAAGGACGTGTGTATAAGAACTTGTGTAAAACGAACGTGTGTAGAAGGACATGTGTAGAATGACGTTTGTAGAAGGACGTGTGTATAAGAACTTGTGTATAAAGAACGTGTGTAGAAGGACCTATGTAGAATGACGTTTGTAGAAGGACGTGTGTATAAGGACTTGTATAAAAGGACGTGTGAGAAGGACATATATAGAATGACGTTTGTAGAAGGACATGTGTAGAAATACGTGTGTAGAAATACTTGTGTATAAGAACTTGTGTATAAAGAACGTGTGTAGAAGGACCTATGTAGAATGACGTTTGTAGAAGGACGTGTGTATAAGGACTTGTATAAAAGGATGTGTGAGAAGGACTTATATAGAATGACGTTTGTAGAAGGACGTGTGTATAAGGACTTGTATAAAAGGATGTGTGAGAAGGACTTATATAGAATGACGTTTGTAGAAGGACGTGTGTATAAGGACTTATATAAAAGGATGTGTGAGAAGGACTTATATAGAATGACGTTTGTAGAAGGACATGTGTAGAAATACGTGTGTATAAGAACTTGTGTAAAAAGAACGTGTGTAGAAGGACCTATGTAAAATGACGTTTGTAGAAGGACGTGTGTATAAGGACTTGTATAAAAGGATGTGTGAGAAGGACTTACATAGAATGACGTTTGTAGAAGGACGTGTGTATAAGGACTTGTATAAAAGGATGTGTGAGAAGGACTTATATAGAATGACGTTTGTAGAAGGACATGTGTAGAAATACGTGTGTATAAGAACTTGTGTAAAAAGAACGTGTGTAGAAGGACCTATGTAGAATGACGTTTGTAGAAGGACGTGTGTATAGGGAGTTGTGTTATCATTTGCCAGAACAGCCTGAACTAGTCACCACAGGATAAGAAGAAAAGAGAAAGGAAAAGTTAACATCAAAGGAACGACAAAAAGGTTTTCTTAGAAGAAAAATAAGAAATAAAACATACACGAAGGTTTACGAACAGAGAGAAATGAAAATTAGACCTTGCAAGAAGAAATAAGACGTTATAAAGAGATAGATGTACATAATAATTAAGTATATTATTTATTTATTTATTACAACTTGGTCTTTCTTACAATAAAAAATGTGTCTCGAGTTGATAACAAATTGTTCTTGAAAGCAATAAATCTTGGACACCACAAAATGACTGACCTTCTCCGTGATGTATTCGAGTGAGCGCGCGGCGTAACGAGCCCCAATATTTATGTATTGGTATTAAAGTGATACATGAGACAAATTGGATACAGTGGACAAAATATTGGGGTAATGACTCTTTGAATAAATGTCAGCAAAGTTATTGCCAGTAGCAAACAAGTTGTTAAAGTTGATTTAAAGGCGGGTCTAAGCGTCAGGGGCTCCGGGAGGGGGGCAGACATTTCGTGAGTCGTTAAAACCTTTATTTAATCACGGAGTAGCGACCTTTAGCTTGTAGTCTTAAAGGGAGCAGGGATTGTGATTATATAGCAAACTGTGAATATTGAAGTATTGTAAGTATAGGTAGGGACGCATCCCTGCAGGTGTCTGTTACTGCCCTTTGTAAGCAGGAGAAATAGAGAAAGTAGATAGAAAAACCTCATAAAACCTAAGCTCAAAAAACTACTCTCCAAGCTAGAAACATAATCTTACTACTAATATAACAAAAACTACAAGTCTAAGTACAAAAACATTATGCATGTTAGATGCTGACTGTCTAAAAAGGTTTTACCTACTTCAAAGAAGAGGTAGTCAAGATAGAGCCGAACCACTGACCCCCCCCTTCCCCAATTTAAAAGTTAAATTTACTCGGAAATTTAACTTGATATTATTATTTTTATTGTAGCATTTATTTTTGCTATTGAACTCTGTTTTATTTAATTTACCTACATCCAGCTATACACAATGTCAAGAGCATAATGGTACAATATATTACAATTAAATTATTGGAAAGGTCCCTTTCCAATATAACGCCTAATACAAAACCCTTATGCAGTTTTCGATGACCATATCATCATCATCAGAGGGACTTATTATAAAATTACAATATAGCAAACATGAAGTTACAAACTAGAGTGATCACTCTTCTGTGATATTACGGTTCTTTCCAATATTTTCATTTTAATATATCCAGCTACGTGGATTTTATATGAATTCAAAGAGAAAATTAAGGTATTAAGCCTATTTTAAAATGGTGCATGTTTACAATCCTGCAAAATGTTTCCAATAAATGTTATTGAAAGTAGAAAATGAAGTGCTAAAAACTATTTAAAACCATTCTATTATAAATGTGTTTTATCTAATACAAATGCATCTCTAATTAAAATACCTAAACCTAACCAAACTGCAAACTATGACAATGTTTCCATCGTCAAATATTACATTACGATATGACATTGTTTTGTAATGGGTAGGTGTAAAGAAGCATTTATTGGTTAAATGAGGGGTAAAACAAATATTTATTTAGTTAGGTAGAGAAGCTTGGAGAAAATATTTATTGGCAAAGTGAAGGGGGTAAAACAAATATTTATTTAGTTAGGTAGGGATGTTTGGAGAAAATATTTATTGGCTAAGTGAAGGGGGTAAAACAAATATTTATTTAGTTAGGTAGAGAAGCTTGGAGAAAATATTTATTGGCAAAGTGAAGGGGGTAAAACAAATATTTATTTAGTTAGGTAGGGATGTTTGGAGAAAATATTTATTGGCTAAGTGAAGGGGGTAAAACAAATATTTATTGATTTAGGTAGGGGTGCTTGGAGAAAATATTTATTGGCAAAGTGAAGGAGGTAAAACAAATATTTATTTAGTTAGGTAGAGAAGCTTGGAGAAAATATTTATTGGCAAAGTGAAGGAGGTAAAACAAATATTTATTGATTTAGGTAGGGATGTTTGGAGAAAATATTTATTGGCTAAGTGAAGGGGGTAAAACAAATATTTATTTAGTTAGGTAGAGAAGCTTGGAGAAAATATTTATTGGCAAAGTGAAGGGGGTAAAACAAATATTTATTGATTTAGGTAGGGATGCTTGGAGAAAATATTTATTGGCAAAGTGAAGGGGGTAAAACAAATATTTATTGATTTAGGTAGGGATGCTTGGGAGAAAATATTTATTGGCAAAGTGAAGGGGGTAAAACAAATATTTATTTAGTTAGGTAGAGAAGCTTGGAGAAAATATTTATTGGCAAAGTGAAGGAGGTAAAACAAATATTTATTGATTTAGGTAGGGATGTTTGGAGAAAATATTTATTGGCTAAGTGAAGGGGGTAAAACAAATATTTATTTAGTTAGGTAGAGAAGCTTGGAGAAAATATTTATTGGCAAAGTGAAGGGGGTAAAACAAATATTTATTGATTTAGGTAGGGATGCTTGGAGAAAATATTTATTGGCAAAGTGAAGGGGGTAAAACAAATATTTATTGATTTAGGTAGGGATGCTTGGAGAAAATATTTATTGGCAAAGTGAAGGGGGTAAAACAAATATTTATTGATTTAGGTAGGGATGCTTGGAGAAAATATTTATTGGCTAAGTGAAGGGGGTAAAACAAATATTTATTGATTTAGGTAGGGATGCGTGGAGAAAATATTTATTGGCAAAGTGAAGGGGGTAAAACAAATATTTATTGATTTAGGTAGGGATGCTTGGAGAAAATATTTATTGGCAAAGTGAAGGGGGTAAAAAGAATATTTATTGATTTAGGTAGGGATGCGTGGAGAAAATATTTATTGGCAAAGTGAAGGGGGTAAAACAAATATTTATTGATTTAGGTAGGGATGCGTGGAGAAAATATTTATTGGCAAAGTGAAGGGGGTAAAACAAATATTTATTGATTTAGGTAGGGATGCTTGGAGAAAATATTTATTGGCAAAGTGAAGGGGGTAAAACAAATATTTATTGATTTAGGTAGGGATGCTTGGAGAAAATATTTATTGGCAAAGTGAAGGGGGTAAAAAGAATATTTATTGATTTAGGTAGGGATGCTTGAAGCAAATATTTATTGTGTGACGAGTTTGAAACAAATTATTTTTGAGTTAGGTAGGGATGCTTGAAGCAAACATTTATTGGTTATGTGAAGGGGTGAAACAAATTATTTTTGAGTTAGGTAGGGATGCTTGAAGCAAACATTTATTGGTTATGTGAAGGGGTGAAACAAATTATTTTTGAGTTAGGTAGGGATGCTTGAAGCAAACATTTATTGGCCAAGTGAAGGGGGTGAAACAAATATTTATTGACTAAGTGAGAGGTGTGAAAGATATATAAGTCAGTGAGGGGGATTATTATATACAACCCTTTAGAAATACAAACCTTTATATAGAATTGCATAAAAAGCTTTATTAGTTAGTGGAATAACACCTATCCCCGGAAGGATTAAAGAATTCTGTTAAAGAATTAGTGTCTCTAAGTCGCCCTATTGGTATAAAAGAAGACATTTATATTATAAATCAGTTGGTATTTAAACGTTTTTCTGACTGTAAATGCACATTGCCAATCACTGAATATCATGAGAAAAATAATCTATCCGGATTTATTTTACTAACAATTCTGTTTACATAACCCTCTGAGTCTACCAACACATTTGTAACAATATATTTTTAAAACCATTTGTAAAGTACTTAATATAATTTTGGATAGAACTAAAAGCATTTCTTTTGACTATTATATATATATATATATATATATATATATATATATATATATATATATATTTATAGATAGATAGATAGATAGATAGATAGGTAGATAGATAGTTAGATAGACAGCACAAATTATAATTCGTTCATAAAATAATTTTTATTCTTCTACTCCAGTTCAAATACATTTATTTTAGATTTGCAGTGAATGACATTCGATGTTAATGCAGTTTTTCAAATATTAATTATATAATTAAATTTAACGAATTTGTTCTAGTTTTATACGTGAGAAAAACTTTTCACAAAAGGGGCAAGGTATGCAATATAGTTATTTTGTCCAATTAGGCTTAAAATAAGTGATAACACATGATTTGATATAACAGCTGATTTTACGTTATAGGTTATTTGGCTTTTGCATTGTCTCTGTTTGGCTTGGGTTCTCAGCCAACTCTGCTGGTCATTTAGCACTACCCAGGGGACACGTACAGCTTAAAGTATGCTGTGGACGCGACCAACTTTGTCCCCCAAAAAGACATGAGACTGCGTCAGTATCTGAAAGGTATGGAGTGATCTTGGATTGCCAAGCTGGCTTCCGGCAACATCGTTCTACCGTCGACCAAATTGTCAAACTAACACAATTGGTAAAAGATGGGTTTCTCCGTAAACAACGATAAGGTATGGAGATCTATACTTCTCCACATGCTCAGACGTCGGCACGTGACTGGTAATATGTACAAGTGGATAAAGCACTTTCTACTCGAAAGATATATCAGAACCTGGTACCAAAATAATGTATCAAAGTACAAGAAAGTCTGTCATGGGCTACCACAGGGGGCAGTGTTTAGTTGATTGCTTTTTAACATCATGATCGACGACGTATAGTGCGCCATTAAAAGTGTACCCTGTGTTAAAAGCCTTCTTTATGATGATGACATAGCCATATGGGCAACGGGTAGTAACATTCCAGGATTAGAGGATATGTTGAATAATGCGTTGGCTAATGTTTCGGAGCGGTGCACAGATAATAAGATGGAGGTAAATACCGAAAAAACAGTGTTTCAATTGTTCACACTGTCCACTAGACAATACAATCTGAAACTTACTTACAATGGAATAGAGCTGAAAAACCAAATGATGCCAAGTACTTGGGTGTTAACTTCGACGACAGACTTAGTTGGTCCAAGCAAATACAAACCGCTACTGAAAAAGCTCAGAAGAGAAATAACCTCCTAAAGAGACTGGCAACTACAAAGTGGGGTGCAAGGCAGGATGTGATGACGACAGCCTATAAAACCTATATACGCCCAGTTATGGAATATGCTTCTGAAGTCATCGCTCTCTCTTCCGATGTTAACTTGAGGAAATTAGAGGTTGTCCAGAACAACGCACTGCGAAAGATAACTGGTGGAGCAACATCAACACCAATATCTGCGATGCAATTGCAAGCGGAGGTGGAGCCACTACAAAGCCGCAAAGAGAAATCAGTACTCACGTTCTAGGAGAGGACAAAGAGAGTCGACTACAGACACTGGGAGAGATATAAACCTCCGACATCGCAACATCCTGAAGGCCGCTGATTGGATTGCGGAAACTATTGACGATTTATATAGTAAAGATAACTGGATCCATGTATACACCGATAGGTCAGCGGTAAAGCATGGCTCTGGTGCTGGCTTTTACAGCGACCACTTAGTAGGAATTAATGCCAACAACTTCAATGGTGAGATTGCGGCTATAGTACAAGCTGCCGAAAAACTTTGTTCGATCTCCGGAAAGTCGGCAAGAGATGTATTCTTCGTGGACTCACAGGCCGCTATAATTGCACTAACTAGTAATACCTCCACCGACTGTGTGCAAGCAATGAATGGGCGAAAGGCTTTGGCAGGGATGATTGAAGAAGGGTGGTACATTGTGCTGCAATGGCTCCCAAGCCATGTCGGCGTTGAGAGAAATGAACGCGCAGACCAGCTAGCGAAGAAAGGTAACACCTTGCCACAGCCTGACAATCCTATATCTCTATTGACAGCAAGAAGCCTGATTAAACCTACAATCAATGAAAAAACAAGGGAAAGCCAAAATGAAATGAGCTTTGGCAAGATATGGAGGGCCTGGCGCACACGGTGCTAATACCACACAGCCTACCTAGAGTGGAAGCTGTTGCCAGATTCAGAATGCTTACGGGCCATGACTATTTGCAAGCCCACCTATATAGAATAGGATTAACCGCCTCAGATATTTGCCCTCTGTAGAACTGTCAAAAGATGGATGCCCCACATCTTCGGAATTGCACCGCCTTGCAAGATGTGGGAGAGTGAAGCCAGGACTGTCTCTTCCAAGGCTAGGAGGAGAATTACAGAAATGACAAGATCTGGAATTTGATAAAAGAAAAAGACATTATAGATCATATGGTAGAACAGCTGTTTCAAGGCATAGGTTATTTACTTTAGTTATAATAATTGTAATTATTTAATAAAAAATAACTAGAATAATCTTTTTCTGAATCTAGTAGGAATTACCTTTTTTTATTACTTGTTATATTAATATAGACCTATCTACAATCAAAACTAATATTATTTAAAATAAATTTTCGATTTATTTCAAATCACCAGATTTAAATTTTGTCAAAAACATTTCTGTATTTTAAGCCAATTTAAATAAAAATATTAAGTATTTTTAAAGAATATAAATTTTTTAATAATTGTATTCAAAATCTATACAGAGCACAGTAGAGTAATTATGATGATTAAACAGCAACAGCCCTTGCTACAAATGTATACACAACTTTGATGTACATTTCGCCAACACTGTTAGCATCATCAGATGGCTACAAACTTACTAAGCATTCAAGGGTGTTTTAATATTTGTAGCAAGGGTTATTATTGTTTCATAATTATTAATTATTATATTACCTAGGGAAATGCTTTAAAACCTTTAACTTTTAAATTCGGAAAATATTTAACTATCTCCATACGTTTATTGCATATTTATTCTCAATAATGTCAACGTAATTTTAGTTGTATTATTTATATCAACAAGTCTGGCTTTGGCTGTAGAAGAGTCGTAAAAGGAAGAAGTATTACAGATCCTTCCCCAGAAGTAACTACGTCATAGAGTTTTTCCAGGTATGTGACTAATCAAACTCAACACTGTTATATGCTTGGTCCATTTTCCATACAAACAGATGTTTCAAACTGTTCTTGTTATTTATTTATGCGAAAGTATGTGTTTCATTAGGCGTGAATTGATTCCAATCATAAACAATAATAATTATACTGTGTATAGTAATAAAAGGACACTTGCAAGTATCTTAAGGGAAAGAAATTTTATTATTTTGTCAGAGTTCTGATTATTAATTATTAAAAAGAAACAGTCGAATGTGGATTATTTAGAACTTTTGTAGATGAAATGTTTTCCAAAAGGCAGATGCTTGCAAGCAATCTGTGCCTTGTGCATCTGTTTGCTAACAACATGTTGCGCGGACATGCGCGGTGAGGCGTCGCGACGCCGGCCGTCACTGCCTCCACTCGGCACCAGTGCGTCGGCACATCTGCAACCACTAACGAGATGTTGGCCAACCTGTGGCTCCTGTCCGTACTCGTGGGCAGCATCGTGGGCTTCCACACCGTGGAGAAGAGCACCATGACCCACTACAACGTCGGGGTGCTGATGGCATCAAGGCTGGACTCGCCGTTCGACCTGGAGCGATGCGGCCCAGCCGTGGACCTGGCCCTCGCCGAAGTCAACGAGCAGTTCCTAAGCAACCATGGCATCCGGCTGAAGAAGGTGCAAGAAAGGTAAACATTACAAGTAGTCTAATACTGTCCGTGTTTACTTTGTGTGTTTGGCTTCTATCAAAAGTGTTTGTGAATAATTAAATCTCCGAATCGGGTTTTCATTGATAACTTAAAGTAAATGTTTACCCTTCCTCATGCCGAAAACATGCTAACCTAATTATTCACTAAATTAAAGTGTTTATTGATAAAGAACCTTGGGCATTATAAGTTTGGTTTTTTATGTTTATATATTTTAAATATTTACGCTATCGTAAGGTATGCGTTTAAGCCCTATAATAAGAGTAAATATTCTCTACCTTATTTATAAGAGGAGCTTTAGAACTACTTCTGCGGAACTCCAATAATTCTAAATTCTTTAGAATTGGAATAAAACTTTTAGTAATATTTATCTTTCTGTGCCGTGCTGTACTATTTTAGTTTTATTCTGATTTTTTCGTTCATGTAATTAAACATCGTTTCTTTAGAAATTTAATTAAAAGAATACAAACCTATATTTACACATATATCAACTGTTGCACAATTGTTATGAGTGTATATATATATATATATATATATATATATATATATATATATTTGTAGTGTATTATATTTATAATCACTTTTAGAAAACATTATTATAAATATTAATACTTTGTTAAAGATATTATGAAATTTAGGCCGATCGTTATTTTCATTATCTGAATGTACTATAGTTATATATATATATATATATATATATATATATATATGCTATCATGTTAAAACGTAAAATTTATAATTTTATTATATACTTCTTATTAATATTTAGAATTTTATTGCTTTTCACCTAATTATTACTTGATACAATCATTTGTTTCTGTAAGCATATTATTTATAATACTATACATATACATATATATATATATATATATATATATATATATATATATATATATCAACATTCATCTAAATTACAAACCCACAGATCGAATCATGTTTTAGTATTTTTGTTTATTTCTTGTAAATCTATTTTATTAATCATTTCTAAAGTAAACCTGTTGCTACTTTTTTTGTGTAAATTTATGAATATACAAAACAAATTATTTTGTGTCTGTTTAATATTTTTCTTGCTTATTATCCCCATAGTAGACATACAAATATCAGTTTTATCTATTAATAGTTTTAGTAATTTGTCAATAAAATCAATACATTTTTTAAAAAGTAATATTATTTTAAAAATTAATGATACATTGAGATAAATAATGTTGTAGTTGGAAAAAATTTATTAAAAGAAACTATTGTGAAATTTACTATGGGTCTAACAGTTTTGGTTTGTGTTGATTCTTTATTGCATTTATTTTATATATTGGTCATTATTTATTTGAATTTCGTTTGGATATTATTATTATGAATTAGATTACTTTATGTAATAAATACACTCATATACCAAATAATACCTAGGTTTGTGTATTTGCGTGTGAGGGGGGCATGCGTTTTTCTATATAGTTAATTCTTTAATAATTCCTTATAGATGGTTCACGTTGAGGCAAAGGTTTATAAAGGTCCATTTATTAAGACGTAATATTCCTTACAGAATGACCTGGTTATGTAAAATGGGTTGACGAGTTGTTCCGTTGAAACACGATATTTCTTTAAAATAAAAAAGTCATTGAAAATATTTCTCTTTGTGTGAAGAAATTTCGCCCGACAAAGGAAAGCGAGCCCTTTTGTGTGTTGCTTTATTGTACATAACTCGGGATGCTGTTATTGTTGCTGGCTTTTGCAGTTCCTTAAATCACGTGGCTCCTAAAGCGAACTTACGGCGTAGAATTACCAGCAAAAATTTATTTTTCTTCCGCGTCCCATCGTAAAGTTATTAAGCTCAGTAGTTTGGTGGCCCTAAAAATGTAATTCTGCAACATGCAGGGTATAACTTCTGCTGCGTTAAAACCACCTCCACGTGAAGAGATTAGTGTTCTGCAGTATTAAAATCCCTCAACAGCTTTCAGGGTATAACTTCTGCTGAGTTAAAACCACGTGAAGGGAGTACTGTTATGAAGCATTAAAATCAATCAACAGCCTTCTGCAAAATGCAGGGTATAACTTCTGCTGAGTTAAAACCCCCTCCACGTGAAGGGAGTACTTTTCAGAAGCATTAAAATTCCTGAACAGCCTTCTGTAACATAAAGGGTATAACTTCTGCCGAGTTAAAACCGCCTCTACGTGAAGGGAGTACTGTTCTAAAGCATTAAAATCCCTCAACAGCCTTCTTTAACAAACATTAAAGGCAAATACAGTACCAGTAGAAACGTACTCAAATAGGTATTTAATTTCTTTGCTTTGGTTAACTAATTTTTATAATTGTCTATTATGTTGCAAATAATGTTTGTAAAAACAATTTGTTTTTTCAAAATAAAAATTATTTACTGCATATTTAAAAGCCACTTGATAGTTTTCCCTAAATGTCTTGAACAACAGGTGAAAGGAGCCCGAAATCTAGTTTCTACACCACGCCATTATTAATGTGTTTCTCAATGTAGGCATACATATGTAAACAGCTCTTTAGGGAACTTCCAGTGAAAGGTAATTCGATATATAACAAATAAAAGACAAGTTTTAAGATATGTGAATTTTATTACTTTGCACTTTTATTTAAATACGTTCAGAAATGCGTCAATATTTTACATTACATTAATGAATACTGCGTCAGATCACTCTTACTTACAGTTACCTAGCGCCTATTTATGTAGCTACTAAAATAGAGCGCCTAATTAGGTTTCGCTAAAATCTTATGCGGTCCTGAATTTAAATTCAGTTTAGGACTAAAATTAAACACAATTTTTCTTCACGAAGAAGCTGATGGTCAGGATGTAATTAAGTCAAAAATATATATTTTTAATTTCGTTGTGTCAAAAATTTCAATGTGTGAACTAAACTATTACGCTTTAGTATTTACGACAACATGGATTTTTTAAATAAATTGGGGATGAAAATCTAAAACGAAAGAACGCAGTTTAAATATTTGTGTATGCATTATTTAACTTGTAAATATAGCCTAAACCTTTAAGGGTGGGGGATTTGTAAGACGTACAATATAATTAGAAATGTTGTTATATTAATGTTTACAACCAATATCTCATCTGTTCATACTTGCTTCATTGCTTGTCCCAAGTAGATGTATTCAGTCAACCAATATTCTTGTTGGCCTTCGGTATAGAAGGAATATTATCATAGCCTTCCCCCAACTCGCCTTATGGAGGCTAGGTAAAGGCCAATCTTCTTTACTACACGTGAACACAAACCATAGGAAACCTCAGTGGCTACGTATTGATACAGGCCTCATTGATTTCTCAGTTGACTAATTAAAAGATATTTATCAGGAAAGTGGTAAATACTTTTGGAGAAACCTGACCCCTTCTCAGCCTCTTCTTAAGAGGTTTTGTTTTGCACACACACACTCTCTCTCCCTCTTCCTCTCCCTCTCTCTCTCTCTCTCTCTATCTTTCTCTCTCTCTCTCCCACTCACTCACTCACATACACACACACCCACTTATAAAGTGCTTTAATATGAGAGTGGTTCTAACACAAGAAGAGCATCTTTGGCTCCCATGTTATCTCCCTCGTCCATGTATCGCTCATATGACTTGTTTAATAGTTGTAATTTAGACAAACCCTCCCCTTCAGACCCATAAATCTCCCAGATTGGTTTGATGTCACCATACATACCATGCGTGTAGCCTCTAGGTAGCGCATTTATCTTTTTGATATATTTTGGTTTCGATACCTTGCGAAGTTAAAGTGTTAATATTGTAATATAGGTCACCCAGTTGCCTTCTTGCCGTCTATAGTTTTACAATTCCTTTATTATATCGTGCCTCTATACATAACCTATCCCTAACGTATCCGTTGCACCGTATTGTAATAATGTACCTCTAATTTTTGTGAACATTTACAGATTTTGTTCTTTTCCCTGGTTTCTCGATGTTAATGTTATTATTTACTCATTATATACTCAACTTTTTTCCATCGTCCCTCGGTAGCACCAAGTGCAAATGGCCCAGGGCCTTCCTCTCGCTTTGGGGGGGGGGGGGACTTTCACATCCTCACATTGCAAAACTCCAAGCCTATACTTTTATTAATCGTTTCCCGTTTTCCAGGCATCGTCTATGGTTGCTGTCATGAGGCTCTTCTCTTATTTGAACTATTCTGCTTAAGCAGTTCTTGGCCATTTTTTAGTGATTAAGCCCCCCCCCCCCCCGGTTTCAGCGTTTTATATTTCTTCATAGTATTCAGAGATAATGTCCCTGAAGTATTATGCTTAGCGTTACTTTTGTTTGGGTTTCACTTAATCTCGTTGTTATATTTTTATATTCAATAGTTTCAGAACAAGGTCTTCACATTCGCTTATACATCAACAGTTTCAGAACAAGGTCTTCACATTCGCTTATACATCAACAGTTTCAGAACAAGGTCTTCACATTCGCTTATACATCAACAGTTTCAGAACAAGGTCTTCACATTCGCTTATACATCAACAGTTTCAGAACAAGGTCTTCACATTCGCTTATACATCAACAGTTTCAGAACAAGGTCTTCACATTCGCTTATACATCAACAGTTTCAGAACAAGGTCTTCACATTCGCTTATACATCAACAGTTTCAGAACAAGGTCTTCACATTCGCTTATACATCAACAGTTTCAGAACAAGGTCTTCACATTCGCTTATACATCAACAGTTTCAGAACAAGGTCTTCACATTCGCTTATACATCAACAGTTTCAGAACAAGGTCTTCACATTCGCTTATACATCAACAGTTTCAGAACAAGGTCTTCACATTCGCTTATACATCAACAGTTTCAGAACAAGGTCTTCACATTCGCTTATACATCAACAGTTTCAGAACAAGGTCTTCACATTCGCTTATACATCAACAGTTTCAGAACAAGGTCTTCACATTCGCTTATACATCAACAGTTTCAGAACAAGGTCTTCACATTCGCTTATACATCAACAGTTTCAGAACAAGGTCTTCACATTCGCTTATACATCAACAGTTTCAGAACAAGGTCTTCACATTCGCTTATACATCAACAGTTTCAGAACAAGGTCTTCACATTCGCTTATACATCAACAGTTTCAGAACAAGGTCTTCACATTCGCTTATACATCAACAGTTTCAGAACAAGGTCTTCACATTCGCTTATACATCAACAGTTTCAGAACAAGGTCTTCACATTCGCTTATACATCAACAGTTTCAGAACAAGGTCTTCACATTCGCTTATACATCAACAGTTTCAGAACAAGGTCTTCACATTCGCTTATACATCAACAGTTTCAGAACAAGGTCTTCACATTCGCTTATACATCAACAGTTTCAGAACAAGGTCTTCACATTCGCTTATACATCAACAGTTTCAGAACAAGGTCTTCACATTCGCTTATACATCAACAGTTTCAGAACAAGGTCTTCACATTCGCTTATACATCAACAGTTTCAGAACAAGGTCTTCACATTCGCTTATACATCAACAGTTTCAGAACAAGGTCTTCACATTCGCTTATACATCAACAGTTTCAGAACAAGGTCTTCACATTCGCTTATACATCAACAGTTTCAGAACAAGGTCTTCACATTCGCTTATACATCAACAGTTTCAGAACAAGGTCTTCACATTCGCTTATACATCAACAGTTTCAGAACAAGGTCTTCACATTCGCTTATACATCAACAGTTTCAGAACAAGGTCTTCACATTCGCTTATACATCAACAGTTTCAGAACAAGGTCTTCACATTCGCTTATACATCAACAGTTTCAGAACAAGGTCTTCACATTCGCTTATACATCAACAGTTTCAGAACAAGGTCTTCACATTCGCTTATACATCAACAGTTTCAGAACAAGGTCTTCACATTCGCTTATACATCAACAGTTTCAGAACAAGGTCTTCACATTCGCTTATACATCAACTGTTTCAGAACAAGGTCTTCACATTCGCTTATACATCAACAGTTTCAGAACAAGGTCTTCACATTCGCTTATACATCAACAGTTTCAGAACAAGGTCTTCACATTCGCTTATACATCAACAGTTTCAGAACAAGGTCTTCACATTCGCTTATACATCAACAGTTTCAGAACAAGGTCTTCACATTCGCTTATACATCAACAGTTTCAGAACAAGGTCTTCACATTCGCTTATACATCAACAGTTTCAGAACAAGGTCTTCACATTCGCTTATACATCAACAGTTTCAGAACAAGGTCTTCACATTCGCTTATACATCAACAGTTTCAGAACAAGGTCTTCACATTCGCTTATACATCAACAGTTTCAGAACAAGGTCTTCACATTCGCTTATACATCAACAGTTTCAGAACAAGGTCTTCACATTCGCTTATACATCAACAGTTTCAGAACAAGGTCTTCACATTCGCTTATACATCAACAGTTTCAGAACAAGGTCTTCACATTCGCTTATACATCAACAGTTTCAGAACAAGGTCTTCACATTCGCTTATACATCAACAGTTTCAAAACAAGGTCTTCACATTCGCTTATACATCAATAGTTTCAGTACATTGTCCGAATGACTTGTTTCTCATTTTACATAAAACGTCGCGAAATGTCAGGACATACAATTAAAAGCAAAAAGATTTTTAGGTTTACGGGAAATGAATCAGGCGAGAGACATATTAGGAATCAGCACGTTTTAGAAAGTCGTTTTTTAATTATTATTAAATGTTTAACGTTTTATATTTGGATAATTATAACCAGAAAGAATGGGAATCAAGTCAACAATGTATTACTACATGTCTGGAAATATCAAATCTTACGTTGTAGCTCCATTATGGTTGGCAACAATGACGTATTACGAGCCGTAAACTCTCCACTTTACGTCCCTCTTAATTTTGTTACCGTTTTTACGTTACACACAACAACTTGGACAGCATATTGTAGCGCTAGCACGATAAACAGATTCCACAGAGAAAGTTGGTTTATGTGAAGCATAACAATGTTCGAACACCTAATCTATAGAAAGTTTCGATGGAAGGTGGTCGTTGTAAATTCAGGAACAAAAGTTGAATGAAAACAAGAGTGTATGTGTTTCTCCATGCTGGAAAGTACGGGGCTTTATGGAAACTGTAACTTCCGTACAAATACACAGAATGTACTACAGATAGTAATTTCGCCTTTTTTGCGTCATAATGAGTGTGTTGGAAAGTAATGCAATGGTTACGGCGCTTTGATTGGCTCTTACACTTTGCCAATGGTCTCATTCCTACCGCCTGTGAACCGGCCTTGAATTTGTGGCAAAGTGCGAGTATATATGCCAGTGACAGCCGTGGACGAAGTGTCACTACCGACCGTTGAACATAAGTTAAGTCAGAGCGATAGTCGCTAATTGCAGAATGTAGAATTGTCAACCTTAAGGATATGAATTACAATTAGTTGTCCTTACAATTAACATAGTCTTTTCCATTTCCTAGTAACGTCATCTCCTGGAGATAACAGGGACACTCCTGTTAGATGGAGTACATCCGAAACCCGCGCGCGCACGTACGTGTGTTCGAGTGTGTGTGTCTGAAGTATATTGTACTCAGTATTTGATTTTTCTTCAACTTTTACTAGGTACTTGCTGGTAGTAGCAAAGAGTTTTGTTTTAATTTTGCCAGCCGTTTCAGATGTGTCCCATTTTGACCCCAGTTAATAACTCCAAAACTCTTGTCCTGATCACTCAGCCACACGCACTTCTGTCACGGACTACTTCAGTTGACATGCACTTCATTCGAAGGAATGAAAAATCGTGAAATCCCTCTTTCTACCCTTTATAGGCCTTTATACTCGGGTTACGGTGTATAAATAGGGCTTGAAACTATCACAAAATAATATTAATATATTAAACTGTTACATTTTAAGAAAATCATAACGAATCCCGCCTCGCGTTGTTATAAAAAAGTAAATTCATTCTTAATAAGCATTAGTTTTTGTATATTATAGCAGTTTTGCTACTGACGTCGCTTTTTGTGCCATTCCTGAGGTACTTTACGTGAGTTAATTATTAACTTTTATCATCATCTTCGGACAAGTTGCTTTTACGGCTCAACTTTGGACGTAAGTTTGATTTCTAATTTAAAACGTGTAGATCTGTGTGTGTGTGTGTGTGTGTGTGTGTGTGTGTGTGTGTGTGTGTGTGTGTGTGTGTATGTGTGTGTGTGTGTGTGTGTGTGTGTGTGTGTGTGTGTGTGTGTGTGTGTGTGTGTGTGTGTGTGTGTGTGTGTGTGTGTGTATGTGTGTGTGTGTGTGTGTATGTGTGTGTATGTGTGTGTGTGTGTGTGTGTGTGTGTGTGTGTATGTGTGTGTGTGTGTGTGTGTGTGTGTGTGTGTGTGTGTGTGTGTGTGTGTGTGTGTGTGTGTGTGTGTGTGTATGTGTGTGTATGTGTGTGTGTGTGTGTGTGTGTGTGTGTGTGTGTGATTTGTAAATTACGTTTTCCTTGTTAAATACTTATTTATTTTTATATATTTCAAAACAATAACTAACTACCTATAAAGCTGTATGCTAGAAGCTTTCACCAACGTAACATAATGTAACATATTAGTATCCTCAAGGGATTCGTAAACTGTCATCAGCTGAAACAACGCCCACATTCACGAGAAATATTCCCGAGCGTTAAGTTAGTAATTATCCCTCTTACTGAATCTATGTACAGTAATGTATACGTTCTTATATAAAAATACATCATAAAAATAGTTTATTTTCAGTTCCATGGTAAATCCCCTGACACTCTGTTATTGAAGCATGCGTGAATATAAAGTAGGCATTAGAAGGCAGTTAAAACGGGGGATAGACCATTTGTTTCCGGCTGCTTGAGTTGTGTCAAGATAGTGCGCACGTCGTAGCCGGTTGGGTTAGGTTAGACACAGGTTGTCCTGAATCCGTCCCTTGTCACTATGTAGAAGCTTAGCAGTAGAGATCTATACTGGGGCACTGTACTCATATTTACTTTTTGTAAAATTGTTAATTATTAATCAAATTATTTATGCGATAATTGCGTTAACAATTCGTTCAATTTGGTTTCTATAAATATGTTATATATACATATATATGTATATAATACATATCTTATTACCAAGAATGTTTTAATTATAAAATCTCTATACTTTACGTCAGCATAACAGTATGGACATTTTCAAGAGCCTCTTCAGAAATGCCTGGTTTCAGCTGATGACAAATGAAGACCTCTACTAACTATTATACTAACGAAGGTTATAGATCTGTTATGAAAAAAAAACTGAAATTAAAATATAACTTCATATATTAATTTATTTCAATGTATCTCTTTTTTAGTTTTTCTTGTTTTATTATGTTTTTAAAATTTAACATAACATAAGAAGTTAAAAAAGCGATATAAAATAATCTGTCTTGAGAGAGTGGAAGCGCAGTGCATAGAAAGGCGAGGAAGCTCGGGTGTGAATCCTGCAGTTCAATCAATCACCGTGTCTCACCTGTGTTCTTTCGAAACTGGATTAAAACCAACTGGGCTTTGCTTTAGCCGAATTGGAATAAAGATAAGTTCAATAAAAATGCAATCTCAATGCTTAGTGAAGATACAGGCTCTAATTGCTTCTACGCGCATACGCGGATCCATTAAAGAAGTAATGAGCAAATTAAATACATTGCACTGGAATCGAAGAATAGCTATGACAGGCTCATTATACGTAGATATCACATACGGTAAAACTGATTGTTTTTACTTTCCAAGTAGCACAAATATTTAAACAACATAACTACTAGGGTGTAATATAATTAGATATTTTATTTAAACCAATCCCTTGTCACAAGAAATAAGAATAAGACGCTATAAAACCCAAATAGTTACAACCAAATTATTATATAGCAGCATCTTATATACATTCAGTACATGGGAGGATATTTCTAGCGAGCTAAGTGCGCGTGCAGTTCTAATGTTTAATTGGAAAATCAAATTATTAATACATTTTGTTGTTGTGGTTGGGTTTTAATGAATTCGTATTCCACAGTTCTCAGGAGAATAAGTAGCAAAAGGTAAGAGATTAGAACTAGCTGTTGTTTTATTGACTTTTTATAATAGAATAAAAGAATATTTCCATGTGTTATATGGTTTTACCTTACAAGGTTAAATGTACGGACGTAAATTGTAGGTTTTTTATAAGACCAAGGACACAAAATGGGGGACGGCCAAAAACTTAAAGGCTTTGTTGGTATTTTTCGAGTTCCGAATACTAAAGTTCTCAAGAAGACTGAACCTAAGGGCAGGGTGAAACAAACGTAGGCTGGGTCTAAGGGTCACACGACGGTCGTGTCTAGAGCAGGTAGTTTTATTTCTTAACCGTCAAGTTAGTTAAGTGGTTAAATACAACTCGTATTGATCATGAACTTGCATTTCTTTAATTTCGCAATATATTACGTTCGGGAAATCTTAATTAATCACTTTAACATTAGTTAATGTCTATACGAATTTTAAATTTTCTAAATTTATAGATTTGTATACAACACCACAATAATAGATAAACTATGGTGCAAAATACAAAAAAACACTAAAATTTACAATACAGACAAAGAAAACAAATACCTCACAATACCATACATAAACGAAACAACAAATAAAACAGCCCACAAGTTTCTAAAAACAAGATACAAAATACCATACAAAACTGTATTAATTGGGTTTCTAGGATGTTGAGCGTTTCGGATACGCGTATGTTGGTGTGCATATGTGTTATGTAGAGTGATAGTAGTGTTGCATTTTGTGGTATGGTTGTCTTTTATTTTATTTATGAGGTTTGTTCTGTTTTTATGTGTGTTTCTGTGTTTAAGTTTATGGATTGTCTGATTATTTTGTCCATGTATTTTGCTAGTATCAAAAACAGGCTACAAAATAGCATACAAAACTAATAAGTTATAATACACAACACAACACGACACCAACAACAAAGATAAACTACAAGCACCAGGTGTATAAAAACTAAACAGCGACAAATGTAACCAATTCTATATTGGGCAAACAAGTCGCTGCTTTAAACAAAGATTCGAGGAACACAAACAGAACACCAACACAGCATTTACAATCACATAAAAGAAACACGACACAAATACACAAACATTTACAATAACCTAGAAATCCTACACATCAACAAAAAAGGACCGCATCTCAACATACTAGAACAATATGAAATTTACAGACACACAAAAACACAATGTACAAACATATTAAATGAACAAACCCAATACAAATCACACATACTCTTTGATACTATAAAAAAATGCTTTTAAAACCGTCATAGCACACCCCAACATCTCTAAGCAGAAGACACAGATGAAGATGGCCACATAGCGATCGAAAACGTTCTGTCTCTGTAAGTGTTTACAAATTTACAAAATTTAAAGTTCGGATAATCATAAACTAATGTTAAAGTGATTAATTTGCATTTATCGCCAAGATAGTTTAATTTAAAGCCAAATACGTAAAGCTTTTTGGCAATGCAATTGTCTCCAAGATAAAACTCCATTATTTTTCATATTTACACTCGCAGAAATATTGGATAAGATAAGAAGTTATTTTGATTTTGCGAGTCGAGTATTATTTAGTTATTTACAGTGTGGTAACGTTTATAAAACCAGTTCCTATTATCTTCAGACCAGTTTTACTACGTCGATCAGTTTGATTAAGTGGTTCTGTATTGTGGCAACAAGTGACGGAAACTTCAGCCTTACATTCCATTAAAATTTCCACTTAGAAGTTGACTTATTATATTTTCGTTGTAAATTTACATATTTATTCATTCACCTCCATATGTAGGCCTACTTGATGTATTAAAGAAAACACCTGTATGTGCCATAATGCATACCAGTCCAAAACCGGGGTTTATAGTAAAACTGTGCTGAAGATGGAAACAAACGTGCCTCATAAATGTTTCCAAACATTATAAACTTGTAAATTCTAAGCCCACTTGTTTTGCAAATCATCTGCCTTTGTATCTTATAATAGGCTACATTTTGTTATGAAAATTCCCAATACACAGACAATCAAGATATAGACTTTTTAACGTAAATAGACAGTATAAAAATAAAACTTTAAACTATTTTATATTATTATGAAAAACTTGTTTTGAAAAAAAAATAATTTAGAAATATTTAATAGTGGTTATACATAATTTTCAAAGTTTAATATAAAAAAGGCCATATTTATATATACGAGTATGTATATATATATATATATATATATATATATATATATTTACATATATATAATAAGACATAATATATATAAGAATATTAAAACATGTCTTATTAGTTAACAAACATTTTGTGAGCAAGTTTATTGTGTTACGACAAATTCTGTAACCGAATTCTGAAGTATTACCTAGGACCCCCGTTCACGCATATATAAGTTCTCATTGTTCTTTCATAACCGCTGATTAGGGTTTAAACAGCTGAAACAACTAGACAATTGATTCTAACATGGCCTCGTTGCTAGGTTTATTGTTTACATTGGATTCGAAGAGGGCAATGCTAAAGGTGAGTTTGCTACCCACTTTGGTTATACCCGGCAAGCTTATGTTACTGCTAGTTTATATACAGATTTGTTACCAAGAATGCTATTAGGTTTTACAGTTTACAATTGCTCAACTAAAATACAAAAAAAATAAAATGCTTAAACTAATTATATATTTTTTTTAAAAAAACGTTATTTTAAAGGCATAGAAACCTAATGTTAAACGATACCTAGCTTTTGTCTTTTATGTATGAAAATAATTTTTGTCTTTATTGGTAAAATTAGACAATTTCAGTTCAGAAGTGTAAACAAATGTCATTACAAACAGTTCAACTATATTCCTTCTATAAAATATTTATTTTTTCCATTCTCCTTTTATTATTTTCTGGTTTTGCGACAATATTCATTCTTATTATGTAATGTGTATCCTTTTATAATTTTTCAATTTCTTCTATTAGTTCACTCTCTCTCTCTCTCTCTCTCTCTCTCTCTCTCTGTATATTTTTATTTATTTACCTTACTCAAATATTCAATCGTTATTAACATATACTCAATCATCTACTTAAGATTCAATAAATACTTTAAGCTTCTAAAAGATGACACTTCATGTTAATACGATTTTTTTAAAATATTAATTCATTAAATAAATATAATTAATTAATTTTAATAATTACTTTTGCTCTATATTTTTCCACTTAAGATTATGATTTTGTCATATGATATGAACATATTTATATTATTTCTAATTATTATTAAAAAAGTAGCTAAAATAATTTTTTCTTTGTCGGCCTGAGTGTAAAATAATTTTTTTAAATATATATATATATCGCAATATGTTTTCTTGTGTATTAATAAAGAACAAAAGTCAAAATACAAATACAAGAATTATATTTGAATTTACAAAATTGTAAATTCAAATATAATTCTTGTATTTGTATTTTGACTTTTGTTCTTTATATATATATATATATATATATATATATATATATATATATATATATATATATATCGCAATATGTTTTCTTGTGTATTAATAAAGAACAAAAGTCAAAATACAAATACAAGAATTATATTTGAATTTACAAAATTGTAAATTCAAATATAATTCTTGTATTTGTATTTTGACTTTTGTTCTTTATATATATATATATATATATATATATATATATATATATATATATATATATATATATATATATATATTACTTGTCTCTCCATCGCTTTGGGCATCCCAGGAATAAATTTCGTAGTTTCTATATTTACTTACGTAAATATTACCAGTTGTCACTTGATATTAACCTTTTTAATGATTTAAGTGGAAAACAGCTGATCAAAACCTTTCTCTGGAAGGTAATTATTTGATAATACTTGAAGCTAGGAAACATCTGTTTAATCCACATAGGAAAGAGGCAATAAGCAAAAAACTCAAGTGATTTTTAAAACGTATTGTATATTAATTTTCAAACATGATCAAAATTGGTTTCGATAATTTTTATAAACATATTTCATACATATCGGGTACGGGTATATTGAAGGGGTTTCGGGTACGGGTATATTGAAGGAGTTTCGGGCACGGGTATATGAAGGAATATCGGGTATTGTATATCACAATTTAGCAGTAAGGATAGTTGGGGCAAGCGGCAGGATTGACTCCAGCAGGATACTGCCTGACGACATAACCGGGGACAACAGCTCCGCAGAAGGGATAGTTGGGGCATGCGGCAGGATTGACTCCCGCAGGATATCCATCGGCGCTGTAGGTCACGGGAACTGCTGGAGGATTGTAGAGTGCAACGATGGAGTTGTCACAGAAGGGGTAGTTGGGGCAAGTGGCCGGATGGAGACCGGGAGGGTATTTTACTGGTTCTGCTGCCATCACGGCTGCTGCGAACAACAATACTGCCTGCAAACAAAAACACAACTGTTAATGGTTGACCTTGGAGTATCTTCGCAAGGTAGACAAGTCTAATTGGCTGTTTTGAATAATTAATTGCTCTTCGAATAAATTAAAACTAATTCGATATATAAAGATGTAATTATTCAAATTTGTTACTAATATAAACGGTTATGTCAATCGATTTTATAACATGATTTATTTACCATTATAAAAACAGGCGTCGTCTCTACTATGGCTTAAGAACGTGGTAATTGTTTTGATTTGATTTTTTGCCATTTATCAAGATTGCTTCCTTCAAAGATCAAACGCCAAGGTCGTTCTTACGCTTAGAGTGATGCCAGCGCAGCGTGGTGGCCGACCTTGGCGTTCCTATCCCTCTTGACACTCTTATCCGCACTTCGTCATCACTCATCGTACGTCAACTATTATCGATCCATTTATTTCAATATATCATTTACAAAAATCGATTTATTTTGTTATCCTTTTGTATCCATTTATATATAGTTTTATATAAGTAAAACGCGGCGGGACAAGTGCTTAAAGTACTGAAAAAACTAAAGGTACTAGGTTCGATTCCAAGTGGTGCCAAAGAATTTCTGTGGGCTCGCTCTGTGAAAATATTATACTATGGTGATAATGTCCGGTTCTAGAGAAGCGCTGACCACTTGCGGTAAATTTAAAGTGTCTTTATAATACATAGTTTTATAATCGTTATACAAATATTTTAACGTTTAAGGAGGGTTGCTTATCTGTTTTATTATTTTTAATTGTTTGTTATGTGGTGTGTTTTATTAAACTAAACGGTGCGACTAAACAATTCGAGTTTGTTTTCTGTATGTAAAGTATTATTATTTAAAGAAAGCAACAGTAAAAGGAACCAGTTTCCCTCCAAGTATTCCAAAGTTTATTTTGTAAACAAACACAACCTAATTGTGATTGTCGAGGAGCTTCAACTAAACAGGGTTTCTCTAAGTTACGTAGATTATTTCTATATATTAAAGTATTAGACATTGTATTAGAGTTATTAATATTTACTTTAAAAAAAAAACAGATTAAAAAAATAGATTATTATATTTCGTTGAGACAAGTATAGGTTAGTATAAACATGCAAGCAACCACTGAATCCGTCAAGTGTGTCGTGCCGGCCTAAACAAGTGGATATCTATTGTTGCTACAAATGTCGCAGCTAACTCTACCAGATGTTCGTGATAGTCTATATCTTATCTCCGGTTGTGTGTTTGTGCAGTTGTTCGCAATAAAGTGCTTTTCCTGTTTATCACTTGGTTATATGTAGCTTTACTTTTACAATTTTTATATTTCTCGATATTACGTACTGTATATAATTTGTAGCTTATTTATTATTAAAATTTTTAAATAAATAAATTACGTTAACATATTTAATAAAACCGTTTATTGACTGGAATACAATTAATTAGAATGTTTGTATGAAATGAAATGTTTTATTCGCTAACGCTTACAAATATATTGCTATTTATATTTACTTTATATGTAATATAAAGTATTTATATGCGAAAACATCATATACAATATAATAGGTTCTTAGGAACATAGAAAAATAGAAAAAAGTTGACAGCGACGCCCAAAAAATTAAAAATTTCAAAACAATACGCATTTAACTTCACTCTACAACACACACAAAAGTTTACAAAATGAAAGTTTCATTTAAAGACAGCAGTATATTGTACTACGTTACAATATAGGAGAGGTTAAAGTATAGCTCAAAGTGTCCGGTCAGAAAAAGCTTTTTTGTAACGTCTGCTAACACGATCTACACAGCGAATGCATGAACTAAGACTTATCCTCCTGAAACACTGTGTGCTACAATGCAAGAGGCAGTTTTCTTGTCAACCGGTTAGTCTACCTTATCAGCTATATTTTGTTTGTTTCTAGAATCACATTTATTCTAGTGGATAGGTTAGAGTAATATCATATATATAGTGTAATATAGTGAATTATAAAAGCTTTATAAAGAGACCTTGGGTTTGTAAAGATGGAAACTAAAATATATTTTGTTTTCTTATAAAAAATGTTAATTTTGTGGATGGTTATTTCAAATTATTATATTTTACTTTTGATTCTGAGGGCTTTCTACATCGTAAGGTATATATTATTGCAATTGCAAAACGTTTATTTATTTATAAATGTGAAATGTTAACCAATTGTTTTTCTTTGAATTATTCATTTAAAAAAACATTTAGTTAAAAAATATATGAAATATTTTTATGAGAACAACAATTCCATAAGTACTAATTGGAATTAAGCAAATAATTTTGTCACTAACTTAACGGGTAATTCCATCTTACATGGAGTTATTTATTAATGGATAAAACTCATTCTGAAGTTAAATAGGGTATTTGTTTCCAATTGTATATTTTTCAATATAGTATAAATAACTATTATTTTTGAGATTGTTCGGTTTGAGATTAGTTGTTTGAGAATTATATGTTAATAATAGAGATTGTTTTTTGTGTGTTATATATGTTCTTTTTGTAACGGAAAACATATCTTTATATTTTCTTTTTGTAACGGAAAACATATCTTTATATTTTCTTTTTGTAACGGAAAACATATCTTTATATTTTCTTTTTGTAACGGAAAACATATCTTTATATTTTCTTTTTGTAACGGAAAACATATCTTTATATTTTCTTTTTGTAACGGAAAACATATCTTTATATTTTCTTTTTGTAACGGAAAACATATCTTTATATTTTCTTTTTGTAACGGAAAACATATCTTTATATTTTCTTTTTGTAACGGAAAACATATCTTTATATTTTCTTTTTGTAACGGAAAACATATCTTTATATTTTCTTTTTGTAACGGAAAACATATCTTTATATTTTCTTTTTGTAACGGAAAACATATCTTTATATTTTCTTTTTGTAACGGAAAACATATCTTTATATTTTCTTTTTGTAACGGAAAACATATCTTTATATTTTCTTTTTGTAACGGAAAACATATCTTTATATTTTTTGTTAAAACAAAATTCGCTAAAAATGACGGAAAAGGTTAATGTTAACACCAAAGGAAACATCCCAAACCTAATGCACTTATAGATTTACCTAAATAATAACTTCTCATGCTAAATCATTAGAATTTACCTAGTGCATATGCATTTAACCTTATAAACAAACCAACGCCCGGTGCAACTGTATTGTTAAACAGCCATTGTTATCGTTTAATGAGGTTATATTGTTGCGCAGCTGTTCTATATACGAGCTAGCTCGTGGTATATAGGTCATGGGGTAAGTAAATACTGAACTTTATGTAGTTCGGCGTTAAATTTCATTTAATTAAAACTATTACAATAAACCATGGACGAAATGTATCAGCTTTATTAGTTTTCTAGTAAATAAGTTATTATTTAAAAAGTTGAATTTGTAATGACGATTATTAATTTTAAATTAACAATTTCAACGTTGAACCTCACCACTATGCATATACATATACAAGGTTTTTATCTTTTTATTCATTCTTTTTCAATAAAAATGATTATTATATGATAATAAAATTAATACTGTAGGTTAATTGAATTAGAAGTTTCCTTTCATCTGCTTTTATTTTATTTTACTTTTAGTGCTTCAACACGTTTTTACTTGGTATAAACGGGAAAAACCTTTCGATACAAACAAGATTTAAATACGATTATACAACCCTTATATTCACTTCGATAACCAATAAATGTTTAGTAGTAACCCTCTGATGATGTTATAAATGTTTGAAACGATAAAATGTTTGTTTTTATACGAGGAGTTACAATTATGCTTCCTTTATTTATAATTTTATTTTAAGAAGGTAAAAATATAATGTTTCCAAAGCGAAGATTTTGTTAACTGTAGAATAGGATTTGGTTTATGAATTAAATTGTTATTGAAGAAGGTTAGCTAAATTAATTTTCTTAGTTTTATTTTAAAATACAAAAAATATAAAAATTACCTTTTCTATTTTATATATAATATTTCTTATCGGACATAAGGCTCAACAAAACGGTTTTAGGATTTTAAAGTTGTACAGTTCTTTATTTTTTTTGCTATGCTGTACTAGAATACTTTAACTGTTTTATTAGTACATTTGTTTGTATTCTTTAATTTTAACAATAATATATATATATATATATATATATATATATATATATATATATATATATATATGTGTGTGTGTGTGTGTGTGTGTATATATATATAATTAATGAATAAAAATATTTCAAATACAAGAATAGTTTTAATTTATATGTTGTGTAAATATTTTTTTGTATCATTGCTTTTTTTGAAGATGCTAATAGGCCTACTTATTTTATTTGCGAAAATCTTTGAAAATATATAAATTAAAACTATGTTTCTATTTGAAATATTTCTATTCAGAACTATATTACAAGAAAACGATTATATATGTGTTTTCTTGTTAATTCACATTGTATTGCCTTTTGAAATTTCAAGTGGTAAAATATAATTTGGATATGGGGAAGAAGGGCAACCTTAATACCGTTATAGCACACGAATATAATTTGGATATGGGGAAGAAGGGCAACCTTAATACCGTTATAGCACACGAATATAATTTGGATATGGGGAAGAAGGGCAACCTTAATACCGTTATAGCACACGAATATAATTTGGATATGGGGAAGAAGGGCAACCTTAATACCGTTATAGCACACGAATATAATTTATATATTATTAATAACATTTTACTAATACAAATCTGTATTATATTTTATTTATGTTTACATATTATAGGTGTGTTATAAACTTGTAACATCAACATAAAGAACAATCAAGCATTTTACACATGTTTTGTGAATATTCAACCGAAATAAACAAATTTTAACTGTTTACTTTCTATATAAGGAATAATGTTTAGCTACAACCATTTTGTCGTTATCATTGCTATCATGTGATTTCAATAAAGAGATAATAAAGTACAAAATTACATTAAATCACATTCACATGTAATAATTAAAGTTTATGCAAAATAACGTATTTTTATGTTGTAAAATGCTGGTGTTTGTTTTATTTACTACAAATATTTGTAAGCTTTTATACAGCTCGTCTACACTTACCAGCTTGTACATGGTGAAGTCCTAGTTCCAAAAGATGTTACTCTTCTCTGAACTGTGAATAAAAATCCCGAAGGTGCTCCTTATATATAGATCACTAAACCACGCCCCGGCACTCCTATTCCTTAAGTAGCCAGGGACAGTTGCTATTGCGAACATAGCATTAGCATTTATAATTCATACAATTTTAAGTGTGTTAAAATAAAAAAAAAAACAAGTTCACCCTTGAATCGTCCTTGGAGAGTACATGTCTTCCATTCGGAATTATCTAGTGACAAGGTTTGCCGGCAATTTGGTCCGCACGCAGAGCTACCGTCGCAATGGCAAAAACCCATTCTGACGCCTATATTTGGACGGCGAATTCAATGCAATTTTGAGAATTTTAAATGCAAGCGGGTTTAAGCCCATTGTACTGCGACTTCCTGAAGTAAATAAAGGCGAGCTTTTGTTTTCTGTTTACCATCGCTATATCTAACTATAGTGATACATTTGTATTGCTGATGTACGTTTACAGAAAGGTTGCGGCGAATTACTAGTAACTGGTCATCATAACACACACACACACACACACACACACACACACACACACGCACAAATATATATATATATATATATATATATATATATATATATATATATATAACCACTAAGGTTATTCAAATACAAAAATTATGTATTAATTTTTTTTTATTCATAAAAATTTAATAATAAAAAACTAATAAGCAATACAATTCTTATATATAAAAAACAGTTGTATTGATTACTATATAAGAAAACATATTTTGTGTGTGTGTGTGTGTGTGTGTCATTATCTGTGTCTTTGTGTGTGTTTGTGTATATATATATATATATAATCAACGGAACTATTTATATATGTATCATATTCAAGAATTATTTATTACTTTTTATTAATCCATGCTTTTCGCTGGAAAACAATTCCAACATCATCAGTAATGAATAATCATATATATATATATATATATATATATATATATATAATCAAAGGAACTATTTATATATGTATCATATTCAAGAATTATTTATTACTTATATTAATCCATGCTTTTCGCTGGAAAACAGTTCCAACATTATCAGTAATCTATATATACATAAAATATAAATATATATATATATATATATATATATATATATATATATATATATATATATGTAATATATATATATATATATATATATATATATATATATATATATACATATGCAGATACATATGCATATATATATATATATATATATGAGAAAATAAGGAGAAACGAATATTAAGTAAGGTTTAATAATAAGTACTCTTTTAAAAATAAAATTTCAACTATTATTTTGTTTAAGAAAGAGGTAATGAGTACATTATAAGATAATTGATCCTTCTTATTAAGGAATAGTTGCTCTTTGTTTTTACTGGACGGTTGAGGTTTTGTTTCTAATCGTCACTGTGTAGAAAAGTCTTTGTATTTTCCATGTGCGATGGTGGTCTGAGAATAATTTCTTGATAATGTGACTTATTCAGGAAGAGTTAGGTCCATCGTGCACATAACCTCAATGTTTTTGTATGTTTTGTTTGTATTATTTGGTCTTCTCAACATTTATATTAACCTTCAAGAATGCGTAAAACTTCACGGCTTTGTGCAAGTACAAAGAACGACTCGGTTCCAGAGGAAGGAGCCGAGTTGACCCGTAATAGTGTTTACGTCCAGTAGCCATTTGCTAATCCACTGCTTGGAAACAATTGTGTTTCCTTAATGTGTGTTGTAGCTTAAGGTGACAGTTTCATTTGTATTAAACTCAAAATGCCAAAGTGCGTTTTAACAACGGCAAATTGAGAAGGCATTGAACGTGGCTTTGCTATTGGAGCTTTGGGGGTTTCCGCCGGATACGTTTGACTTTTCAAGGACGTTTTATGATCCTAAACAAAATAACAATATCCTAATACTCAAATATTGATCAGACATGACCACGTGTCTTTGAAAGTTAACCTTGAAGTGACAGAAGCTTAGTGCCATTTTTATTCTATCTCGAGGGCGCAATATATATTTTTGTTTTAGTGCTAATGTAGTTTTGAAACATTAAGGCATTCATTTTTGACTTCGAATTCTGTAACAAAATAATCTCTTATTTTTTGACAAACTGATATAGAACTTATATAACTCTCCTTTAATAGAGTAGGGAAATTTTCCGTTTTTGCAAACCTTTACTTGGTTTTATAAAACTATTCTGCCTTTCTGAGTAGTGAATGATCAGGTGTTTGCAAAATTTACTATTTGATGGTATTAAACATTTATTCATGACAAAATAATAAAAGTTTTAAAAACACTGTCAGGTTTTCATTGCTTTGGTTTGTAAGTATACCTAATAAACCCTCCTTTTCCACCCCTTGGACTGCTGAAGCCTAATAAAACAATTAGTTAGAGGGACTGTGTATTATTTATTTCAAAATATTTTATATTTTCTACTTTTTTATTTCTTATTTCCTGCAACATAATAACTCTTAAATCATTCTACATTCGGGCGTCGCTAAACTTTATAGTGAGAATATTATCTCTGCTAGCAGTTTAAATTATTCAATGGGTCTTCTATCAATCTCATTTTCACGAATACAATATTTCAAAGGGTTGCAGCGTTATAAGAAACAGTTTTATTTAATAATCCAAGTTGCTTCCACTTCATTATAAGATAGGTCGAACGTTTTTTGTTCAGGTTTTTCACCTGGTTAAATCATACAATCATCGACACTTCCTCGTTGAAAATTGTTGGAAATTTCATGCAGGAAATTCCATGTTGGAATTATAAGTTTAACTCAGCTAGACAAAAGGATGAAACAAATTGCAATTAACTGTTACAAGTAGCAGTGTTGCCAACATTTCACTAATTGTCTTCCCTCTCACGACGTATTCCAGTGACACTCATCAACCTTCTTGGCGGAGGAAATGTTAAAACTTACTATATGTATTTATGTATAATTGCATTGTGAAAGCTTTCATGTAATAAAGTAAACAAACATTTTGTAACGAGAATATTCTTAACCAACACTACTCAAAGTTTTTCCACATCATGACCAAGTTTAGTGTTTATGTACATACTTAGAAGGTTTGCTTGCTCTTGGTATTACTGGAACGCTGAGGAATGTTGGTTGAAAACTATTCTTCTTATAAAATGTTTATAATGTATATTATATATTATACATCATATGTTATGTATTATATTTTATATTGTAAAATTTATAAATTCCTATATTACACATCTTTTGAAGAGCCTTGTGTATCTAACTTTTCTTAACTATAACCTATCTCAAAGTGAATAAATTTCAATGATATGATTTGCAATGTTGCAATTAGAAAGAAAGGTAATGCCATATGCAACATAACACCTTATAATACATAATTTATAGATTAAACATTTATGCACATTTATATAGCCAAGTCATAAGTATGTAACGATATCATCTCGTGAGATATAACTAAGTTATCAAGAAAAAAAAGGTTACTTCTACACAACTTTCTATTTTTAATAGAAATATTTATTTTTCAATTATATCTTGTATTGTGTTTTTTAGTATAATTATATAATGCGAATCCAACAATTACTTATAGTTACAATAGCAATTGTTTATGTAATTGTAATTATATATTTGTAACCCTTAGTGTCATAGCTAAGGGAAGGTAGGTCCTTGTCTATCGCCCCAGTAGATTTGTGTCACTTCGTCGCTCACAATTCCCTTACGTCTCAGACAAAGGGATGAACCTAAAGCGTTATCGTACATAAACATACCCTACTTTTAACCCATTAATATCC
>JBAIZL010000002.1:404414213-404424213 GCA_036971475.1 Prosapia bicincta | reverse complement strand
TGTTCACGGGTACTTTCTGTGCGCGATGACGTTTACAGTTGTGCAACGACAAATAGTTGCCCAGTTGGAGACATTGCAGCTAAGTCATGTCTCGACTATTTAAACTCAACAATTACACAACCTAATTATATAATTATATTCCATCTTCTCAGATAATAATAATATTTAGCTTTTATTAACGGCAAAATATGATATATTTCCATTCGATGTACAAGGTTGAATACCTAAATAATGGCCGGTTTAAGGCTTTCTAATTAAAGCTAACAATTCCAGAGATGTTTGCAAGTACTCACAGCCGCGTTTACCTCGCATAACTACAATGACATTTCCTTACAGCGTAGCTCTCAAAACATCGCAAACTTACTAGCTTACGTATAATGTTGCAGTACTAGCGGTACAATGTACAGGATGTTTGCGAGTACTCACTACCGCGTTTACCTCGGATAACTACAATGACATTTCCTTACAGTGTAGTTCTCAAAACATCGCAAACTTACTAGCTTACGTATAATGTTGCAGTACTAGCGGTACAATGTACAGGATGTTTGCGAGTACTCACTACCGCGTTTACCTCGGATAACTACAATGACATTTCCTTACAGTGTAGCTCTCAAAACATTGCAAACTTACTAGCTTACGTATAATGTTGCAGTACTAGCGGTACAATGTGCAGGATGTTTGCGAGTACTCACTACCGCGTTTACCTCGCATAACTACAATGACATTTCCTTACAGTGTAACTCTCAAAACATCGCAAACTTACTAGCTTACGTATAATGTTGCAGTACTAGCGGTACAATGTACAGGATGTTTGCGAGTACTCACTACCGCGTTTACCTCGGATAACTACAATGACATTTCCTTACAGTGTAGCTCTCAAAACATTGCAAACTTACTAGCTTACGTATAATGTTGCAGTACTAGCGGTACAATGTGCAGGATGTTTGCGAGTACTCACTACCGCGTTTACCTCGCATAACTACAATGACATTTCCTTACAGTGTAACTCTTAAAACATCGCAAACTTACTAGCTTACGTATAATGTTGCAGTACTAACGGTACAATGTACAGGATGTTTGCGAGTACTCACAGCCGCGTTTACCTCGCATAACTACAATGACATTTCCTTACAGTGTAACTCTCAAAACATCGCAAACTTACTAGCTTACGTATAATGTTGCAGTACTAGCGGTACAATGTACAGGATGTTTGCGAGTACTCACAGCCGCGTTTAGCTCGCATAACTACAATGACATTTCCTTACAGTGTAACTCTCAAAACATCGCAAACTTACTAGCTTACGTATAATGTTGCAGTACTAGCGGTACAATGTACAGGCTGTTTGGAAACTGTGGGGAAATATTGACTTATCAAACTATGGATGTACACTTCCTATTCAGGAGGTCAGGATGCTTTTAACGCGACTTAAGGCGTTTATTACGACACAAGTAATAAACTCTTACCACTTACAAGATAACACATTCAGATCCTGTTTCTACGCCATCATGTAAGCATATATTAACTCCAATGCTAAATTATTTTTACAACGTCTTCCTAATGCCTTGTAAGATATAATTCTTTAACAAAAAAGCTTCTCGAATGAGCTTCTGTAACGCACCAAGTCTCCCCAACCTTAACGTCTTGCTTTAAGTTATAAGCTGAGGGATTTTATACTAAATATTTCGCATAAAGTAACCGGCGTGTTATAACTTTCTAAACGTTTATAGACTATAAAATTTACAATTGTTATACATTTTTTTAGTCCTATCCAACATCTTCCCAGATGGACCCGGGACAACCTCAGATGCGTCAATATCACAAAAGGTGCAATCTCTTCATGCCCCCCTCCAACGTTCAGCTCCTGTTCCATACAACGCACTCTCGATACCAGCAGCGTATGCTCCCCTTGGAGAGGGGAACATCTCCTTTCTTCCTTCTCTAATAGTATGCAGTTTTTATATCTGGTTTCTTATCAGTGGATACCAGCAACGTATGCCCTCCTTGGAGAGGGGAACATCTCCATTCTTCCTTCTCTAATAGTATGCAGTTTTTATATCTGGTTTCTTATCAGTGGATACCAGCAACGTATGCTCCCCTTGGAGAGGGGAACATCTCCTTTCTACCTTCCCTAATAGTATGCAGTTTTTATATCTGGTTTCTTATCAGTGGATACCAGCAACGTATGCTCCCCTTGGAGAGGGGAACATCTCCTTTCTACCTTCTCTAATAGTATGCAGTTTTTATATCTGGTTTCTTATCAGTGGATACCAGCAACGTATGCTCCCCTTGGAGAGGGGAACATCTCCATTCTTCCTTCTCTAATAGTATGCAGTTTTTATATCTGGTTTCTTATCAGTGGATACCAGCAACGTATGCTCCCCTTGGAGAGGGGAACATCTCCTTTCTACCTTCCCTAATAGTATGCAGTTTTTATATCTGGTTTCTTATCAGTGGATACCAGCAACGTATGCCCTCCTTGGAGAGGGGAACATCTCCTTTCTACCTTCTCTAATAGTATGCAGTTTTTATATATCTGGTTTCTTATCAGTTTTATTGCTAACCACAGGCTTCCATGGATTAATGCATTGATGTGCGTTGACGTACACATCCATGTGCTGAACAAACATCTTTGTCTGTACCACTTTAGTACTTTTAACACTCATTTCCAAATTATAATTTTTGCTCAAGTGCTTTATATTGTTTAATACTTGAAGATAGTATCAGATATTATCTGACACAGTATTAGAATATCTGAAGGTATTCCACAATGTCTACCAGTATTGCTCCATCAACAGCATACCATCTTTTACTTCCCTTCAACTAATTTTTATTCCCTACATATTTCGATTTCTTCAGTAAGTGTGCTCTCTACTTTTAGCATACCTTTTGGCTTGGGATGTAGATTTTCTATATTTTCACCTCCCGTTTATCAATATTATTCGTCCGTAAAACATTTCTCCTGGAATGTTTCGTCAGATGTTAGTTTTTTTTCTGACAACAATATTTTAATCACTTTAACAGTATTTTATGACTATCCGAACTTTAAAAAGTTTGGATAGTCATAAACTAGTGTTAAAGTGATTAATTAAGATTCAACGAACTTAATGGACAACAAAATTCAAGAGTTTAGCAAACTTTAATTGCCATTCGAGTCAAAAAGAACTTGCATCAAGCCAAACTTGTAAGGCCAAATTTATAAGCTACTTACAACCGGTTTTATAAGAACACAGGAAACCCACCAACAGATTATAACTTTACACATACATGTTTCGGCAATATTACAATGTTACCTTCCTCAATGTATATCAATTACTAACAATGACGTGACACTGTTAATGAGAACATTGATGGTGATAGATTTACACTGAGAAAGGCAACTTTTACTGTTACCGAAACATGTACAGAGTTATACCCTGTTTTCAGTGGTGTGTTTTCAAAGCGATCCTTATGTGTTGAGTAAAACAATGACTGTTTGGTTTAAGTTCAAGGCATTTATAAAGTTAAAGGTGAACTACCGCATAAAGACCGCATTTGATTTTTTAGACACTTGAACAATTTAGAAATTCCGAGAATCATTATAGTCAAATAGTTTGACCACTTGAGCTGTATAGAAGTAATTTCCTCTTAATATCCGACTTGGAAATTACAAACTGCTATAAAATTATGCTTCTGAAAATCCGATGAATTGTTTAAATATATCAAAGACTTACATCTGGTTTCATACATTTATTTTTTTACATATCTAAACCGTAAACAAACGTATGCTTGATGTAATCATCTTGAATTCACTAATTAAGTATCTTTTAATTATAGTTTAAACCGTAAACAAACTTATGCTTGATGTAATGATCTTGAATTCACTAATTAAGTATCTTTTAATTATAGTTTAAACCGTAAACAAACGTATGCTTGATGTAATCATCTTGAATTCACTAATTAAGTATCTTTTAATTATAGTTTAAACCGTAAACAAACGTATGCTTGATGTAATCATCTTGAATTCACTAATTAAGTATCTTTTAATTATAGTTTAAACCGTAAACAAACGTATGCTTGATGTAATCATCTTGAATTCACTAATTAAGTATCTTTTAATTATAGTTTAAACCGTAAACAAACGTATGCTTGATGTAATCATCTTGAATTCACTAATTAAGTATCTTTTAATTATAGTTTAAACCGTAAACAAACTTATGCTTGATGTAATCATCTTGAATTCACTAATTAAGTATCTTTTAATTATAGTTTAAACCGTAAACAAACGTATGCTTGATGTAATCATCTTGAATTCACTAATTAAGTATCTTTTAATTATAGTTTAAACCGTAAACAAACGTATGCTTGATGTAATCATCTTGAATTCACTAATTAAGTATCTTTTAATTATAGTTTAAACCGTAAACAAACTTATGCTTGATGTAATCATCTTGAATTCACTAATTAAGTATCTTTTAATTATAGTTTAAACCGTAAACAAACGTATGCTTGATGTAATCATCTTGAATTCACTAATTAAGTATCTTTTAATTATAGTTTAAACCGTAAACAAACGTATGCTTGATGTAATCATCTTGAATTCACTAATTAAGTATCTTTTAATTATAGTTTAAACCGTAAACAAACGTATGCTTGATGTAGTCATCTTGAATTCACTAATTAAGTATCTTTTAATTATAGTTTAAACCGTAAACAAACGTATGCTTGATGTAATCATCTTGAATTCACTAATTAAGTATCTTTTAATTATAGTTTAAACCGTAAACAAACGTATGCTTGATGTAATCATCTTGAATTCACTAATTAAGTATCTTTTAATTATAGTTTAAACCGTAAACAAACGTATGCTTGATGTAATCATCTTGAATTCACTAATTAAGTATCTTTTAATTATAGTTTAAACCGTAAACAAACGTATGCTTGATGTAATCATCTTGAATTCACTAATTAAGTATCTTTTAATTATAGTTTAAACCGTAAACAAACGTATGCTTGATGTAGTCATCTTGAATTCACTAATTAAGTATCTTTTAATTATAGTTTAAACCGTAAACAAACGTATGCTTGATGTAATCATCTTGAATTCACTAATTAAGTATCTTTTAATTATAGTTTAAACCGTAAACAAACGTATGCTTGATGTAATCATCTTGAATTCACTAATTAAGTATCTTTTAATTATAGTTTAAACCGTAAACAAACGTATGCTTGATGTAGTCATCTTGAATTCACTAATTAAGTATCTTTTAATTATAGTTTAAACCGTAAACAAACGTATGCTTGATGTAATCATCTTGAATTCACTAATTAAGTATCTTTTAATTATAGTTTAAACCGTAAACAAATGTTTTGCTTATAGTTGTAATTATTTCACCCTGAATACAGAAATAATAAAAAAATGAAGTAACAAAAAACATTTTTTGATGTTTACTGAATAAATTTTTTGTAATAAATTTATTTGTAAATAAATCATGTCTTAAAACGTATCAGACGCGCCTAAGAATGTTTTCATTTCAAAAATTGGATGAAAAATAAATAACTTAATATGATCTTTACCTTGAATTATTTGTATTAAGATGTATCAAATTTCAAATTATTTAATATATTTATTAAATAATCAAAACTATTATTAATAACCTTTTCCCTTAACAGTATCCCATAAATAATGGAACATACCCCCCACGTTTTAAACAGTTCTTTTACAACATAAATTGTAAAATAAAATAAGCTATAAAACTATTCTTTGAGATTAGATTGTGAGGGTATGTTGAAACAAATAAAAGAGATGCACAAAACTCACAAATTAATCATTTATTGACGCGTTTCACTAACAAAATCATCCTCATCGGTGAGTGTTGCTACTACAAACTCTAACTTACAACTAGTTAATGATGATGACTTTGACACTGAAACGCGTATGAGTCAATAAATGATTAATTTGTGAGTCTTGTGTATGTCTCTTATTTGTTATAAAATAATCTGGTACATGAAAGGATATGTTATCATTTAATTCCCTTTGAAGTCACTCAAACCATAATCTGACGGAATTTATATTGACGCTATAAATCTTACCGAAAATATACTGGTGCGAAATTGTATGTTTATGTGCATCTAATAATTTTTTGTAGGCGTCGCTATGAAAGTTTTTACTTAAAAAATCTGTCAGATTTCGAAGAAGGAAACGATTCCTACTGTTGCGTCTCGACGAGGAAGAATATTACTTTCATACGCCCTTCCTTATTCCATCTATTTAAAAATTCATGAAACTTTGAAGCCACGTTTCCCATCTTCTCGACTCATACATCTTCCCTTATGCATCTCGGAGTCGCCTCCGTGCCTTCCATTATGAAAACAAAATACATTATTTCTTTACAGGTTCCTTATTCAGATGTTGCCTTCGATGCTCACATGTCTATAGGTCTATACCATCAGAAAGTATGGTTTCATGATCTGTTTGTCACTTGTTTTCTCCGAATGTCACTTGTTATTTGTCACTTCTTTTTTGTCACTTGGTTTTATTTGTCACTTGTTGTTATTTCTCACTTGTTATTTGTTACTTGTTGTTGTTTGTCATTTGTTGTTATTTGTCACTTGTTGTTGTTTGTCATTTGTTGTTATTTGTCACTTGTTATTTGTCATTTGTTGTTATTTGTTACTTGTTGTTATTTGTCATTTGTTGTTATTTGATACTTGTTGTTATTTGTCACTTGTTGTTATTTGTCATTTGTTTTTATTTGCCACTAGTTATTTGTTACTTGTTGTTATTTGTTACTTGTTATTTGTCATTTGTTGTTATATGTTACTTGTTGTTATTTGTCATTTGTTGTTATTTGTCACTTGTTGTTATTTGTCACTTGTTGTTATTTGATACTTGTTGTTATTTGTCACTTGTTGTTGTTTGTCATTTGTTGTTATTTGTCACTTGTTATTTGTCATTTGTTGTTATTTGTTACTTGTTGTTATTTGTTGTTTGTCATTTGTTGTTATTTGTCACTTGTTATTTGTCATTTGTTGTTATTTGTTACTTGTTGTTATTTGTCACTTGTTGTTATTTGTCACTTGTTGTTATTTGATACTTGTTGTTATTTGTCACTTGTTGTTGTTGTTTGTCATTTGTTGTTATTTGTCACTTGTTATTTGTCATTTGTTGTTATTTGTTACTTGTTGTTATTTGTCATTTGTTGTTATTTGTCACTTGTTGTTATTTGTCACTTGTTGTTATTTGATACGTGTTGTTATTTGTCACTTGTTGTTGTTTGTCATTTGTTGTTATTTGTCACTTGTTATTTGTCATTTGTTGTTATTTGTTACTTGTTGTTATTTGTCATTTGTTGTTGTTTGTCATTTGTTGTTATTTGTCACTTGTTATTTGTCATTTGTTGTTATTTGTTACTTGTTGTTATTTGTCACTTGTTGTTATTTGTCACTTGTTGTTATTTGATACTTGTTGTTATTTGTCATTTGTTTTTATTTGCCACTTGTTATTTGTTACTTGTTGTTATTTGTCATTTGTTGTTATTTGTCACTTGTTGTTATTTGTCACTTGTTCTTTCCGAATGTCACTTGTTACGTTATAACGTCTCGATCATATGATTAGGTCGATCTAAGGTAATGCAACTGGAAACATGTTACTTGTAACAATCCTTAGCCTTGAATAGCATCGTAAAGCTATTTTGCCTTGGTATGATATTAATCTTGATGTAATAAAAAGATTAAAATATAATTCTAGAAGCACAATGCTTTAGAAGCATTCCATTATAATGGTTTTGTAGATACATGTTTCTCGCCCACTTATTTAGTTTCACAATCATTTTATATATCCGGTTGTATGTAAATATTAATAAATTTACTATACTTGAACTGGGTAAACTTCCAGATAAATTTAGTGGCCTTGATTCTATTCGAGATTTGTTTTTTTAGAAACAACCGCTCTCCAGAGCTATAACTCTATTAGGCTACTACCCAAATACAAAAGTATACAGTTTTAATCAATTTGCCGATTTTATTTTATCGATTGATCATATTTATTTGAATCAATTTATAAACATATTAAACTTTGCTTTACTAGGCTATCCTGATTCTCTAAATAATTATTGATTGAACGAAAACGTAATCGTTTAATACATTGAGTATGAAGATGGAAAATGTCCGAAACACGACAGAAAATAATAATTAGGCAATACTAGGAAATGGAAAGATACGTTATGCTGCATTATGCCTTATATTATAGTTAGGTTGAATGCATACAAACTGAATTTTGCCACTATCGATTCTGTGTAGAAAGTAAATAATTACCAAAAACAATAACACAAATATAAAATTATATCCAAAAACTTATTAACGTCAAAGAATAATTGCACAAACATAAATTAAAACTAACAAAAGATAAAAGACACAACCGAATGGAATAAAAAGTGAAAACTTTCAGAAGACAAACTTTCTTATGTGACTTACTGAAAACAACTTGAACAACAAAACAATAAATATAAATCTGAAACCACTCACGATTTCCACAGATATTTGTTAACAGCAGTAAATTATTTTCTGATTTTATATTGTGACAGATATTTATTTTCAATATCAAAAATTTTCAAAGTTTTTCAGAGAACACAAGATGAACATGTGGTATTTTACATTTTCCCTAAATCTTTATTAAGCTAAAAATACAACTACAGTCAAAATCGTTTATAACGAACTTCAAGGGACCGGCAGATTTTGTACGCTGTAGCCAGTGTTCTCTTTAAGCGGTACTATTGGTTATAACGAACAGTTTGTTATAAACGACATTACACTATAATGGCCATTTCACTAGTTATTGACAGTCAGTTCGTTATAAATTTATGATGCAAAAATTTTGAACAATCCATACCTACAATATATACATATGTATGTAAGTACAACATACATAATATGTATTGAAATGAGTACAGGTAGTCAATAAACAATAGTCATAATGTAATAAGTTGTGAAAATCTTTGTATTTTAAAAATGTAGACATACATAATATGTACATAATGTATGTATATGTACTACTTATGAATTTATTTTAAACAACGAAAGAAAATAAAATATTTACATACATACATATGTATTCATTTTGAATTAAACAAAAAAATCTGTAATTTTTGTTTGACGCCTTCCTTGTACTTCTGTAAAAAACATTTTCTCGATTGAAGTGGAAACAACCAATAAGGATTCTTTTACATTTTGCGAAGTTTCGGAAGTCTGAATAAACGCTCTTATGGTGGAACAAGCAGCATACGCTTCCGCAACAGTAGGGATTTTGCCGAAATCTTCCGATTCTTCGCCAGCCTCATCAGTATTTTCTTTTTCCGTTTGATGACTCAGTGCGATATCATTATCTGATAGTTCTTCGCAAGTTATGATTTCGTCATCCACCTGCACATAGTCATCTGCAGAGCAGTCAGAGCTGAGAAGGGAAACGGCATCCTTCAAATGTGTTGGTGTAATATCTTCGTATGTGATTCCTGGTTGTGGGTCCTTAGTTAGACCGGAAACACGAAAACAGTTGGTGATCGTTTCCTTCCGCACAGAATCCCATGCCTTGGATACCATTAAAAGAGCGTCAAGAATACTAACTTTCGTATGGTCATTATTTTCTCTTTTCTCGATGATTTTATACACCAATTCTTTTCGAAAGGATACTTTGAGACTTCGTATAACGCCTTGGTCCATAGGCTGCAGTACGGACGTACAATTCGGAGGTAGGAAAACGAGTCTTATTTGTTTTAGCCTGTCAACTGGAGGATGGGCTGGGCAATTGTCTACAATTAAAACAATATGTTTGTTTTGTTTTAAAAGTTTGCTGTCCCATTTTATCAACGTGTTTTCAAAAATAGTCGAAGTCATCCAGGCTTTTTTATTAAAATCGTAATCAACAGGGTTTTTTTTACGTTTTTAAAACATCGTGGCATTTTGCTTTTTCCGATCACCAAAAGCTTCCTTTTTATGGAACCAGACATGTTGGCAGCAACAAGAACA
>JBAIZL010000002.1:404399213-404406713 GCA_036971475.1 Prosapia bicincta | reverse complement strand
TTATTTGTGGTTCTATTTTAGTAAAGGCACAACGCAAGTCATTAGCAACATCAGGTTTGGTCCTATATTTTGTTTTTATTGCAACAAGGGCTGAAAATGTTTTTCCGCACAAATAGGTGCTTGAAAAAGACAAGTATAATCGAAGTATCACTTCCTTTGATACACTTTCAAGTGTTTTAGCCAAAATGAAGATTTTGTCCATTGTGGCGCCGTTGAGGCACTATTATGCTTATCAAGCTGTCATGTTGATTTAGATTGAAGTGTACAAATTCCTTTAAATCCATTTTACTTGGATTTCTCTGGTGGAACTGTAATGTATACAGGAGAGAGAAGCAAGAGGTAATTTTCCCTCTTTACAACTCTAATAGGAGCAAAATTACAATATTTTAAATGTTTAATGATTTTCCATAATAAATAAAATAATTATTCTAATGAATGCAAACTGTATATTCTTCAATATAACAAAACCTTATTGTCTCTTTCATTAGGATAAGTGCTATAATGCTGTTGCAAGTTGTAAAGCACAGTGCATTATAATCAAGTTTAAAACAAATCTCTATGACGAAGGTGTCACCTGATTAAATGGCAACAATTAACCCTATTGCTCTCAAGTTAGAATGATTGAGGCAAGATTACACTATGCTTTAACCAACAGCTTTTTGCAATAAAACAATTAAGGTTGAGTTAGCATATTTTAGAAATTAACGTACGAACCTTTACACATTAGCAGCTATACTTGATCATTAGAGAGAACATACACATAAAGGTGCTGAACTCAATTCTCACTAATACCTAAGAGACTAGTTTCGGCAACGATTTTACATCATCAGCCATAGACTTATATATTTATAAAATGTTAGACATCTGTTGCTTTTGAGCAAAATGTTTTATTAATTTAAAGTACCTTCTAGTTGCACAAGTATTGTTGTACATAATGAAACATAAAACACTACTACAATACTTTTGTATTAAACTTATACACATTTCGGTTATATAGCAGTCATATTTAAAGACAACAAAATACAAATCATTTTTTGTTCCCTCTGAGGATGGTTAGTTTCTAAATGTGTTTAGAACAATCCTTACGAGAATCTGTGAGTCTTGTTACATGTTCAATAAATATCCAACCCTATTAAACATGTATGTTTTACGGCAATTTCTACCGCAATGCAATGTTCATGCAAAATTCATTTATTTTTTACTTAATTTATTTAATACAACTCACGTGTTGCTTTGACATTTTTCATTTCAGGTTTTTTTAAAAAAATGTGTTGAAAATGTAAAGAATCCTTTTTATATTCCTAATGTTTTAGTGATTTATTACATTTATTTATTGGCCTGGTGGTTTTTGTTATGTGTCACCTCGCCGCAAATAAAATTAATCGAATTGCGTCTTAGTTGCACAACAATTAAATTCAGCAAACCTGACTTGGCGGGAATTTATATCCATCGGCAGAAAAACTGAGTACAGCTGTCAATTAGCTGCTAATCAACGATGACAGATTTATGTTTCGCCAAACGCCGGCGCTATGTTCAGGCTATTGGCGGTAATACAAACACTCCTAATAGGTTACAGACAAACACACACGAAGCATACATTTTTAGTTGACATTTTGCAACCACAGATTAGATTAGATATTGTTATAGTCTAGTTTGCAGTCTTGTTGCTAATCTGGTTTAATTCTAAGTCTGTTTAGTTTCGTTGAAAGTAAATGAAGCGTTTGTAAACATTAAACATAACGGTGTGGGGTGTAATGTTTGTTGTACATTGTTCCTTTAGCACGGACACATGATTTCGGATTGCACAAAATTCACATAAAACAATATTTAATATTACCAACTTGACAAATATTATGACAATTTTGATATTGTAGAGTCCGTGTTTGGTTGACTAATACAGACGTGTTGCCGTCACGCTCCGACACATCTGTTTAGTTGTATATATACGCTGTACCAACTATTTTAGCTTACGATAAGTAATAGCATGTATGGTTTCATACAACAGCTGATTTTACGTTACAGGTTGTAAACAGCTGTTTCAACGTAAAGGTTATGTTACAATATTTGTTGTGCATTAGGTGAAATAGGTTATTATACAGTATACTGTATTTAATCTGGTAATAAACTTAATAATGAATATTTCAAAAAATCTTACTACAATAAAGCCATTATAATAATATAAGTTTTATATTAATTTTTAAAATGATAACTTTCTTACAAGTGTTATGAAAACATGAAAAATTAAATTCGTTTATTGAAAATGTATTCAATAACGTTAATAATGTATTCTTTATTTCTAATATGAATAACTAAAAAATGTTTTATTTTTGACATTTTCTAAGTATTTATATAATAAGATTTGTTTAAAAAAATTGATTTAATATTTTAATTTATTTATTGATATATATTGATTCTAACTTTACGTTCGCTACTTTCCCTAAAAATACAGGATATTTTACTTCTTTCAGGGTTGTAATTTCAAGTAAAATTTGTTTAACCAAAATACATAGATGTGTTTTGAAATTTGTTTTACCTATCGGCGCATGTCAACAAGAACATGGCTTGAATGGAGACCTTAGAAGAAATAAAACCGAACAGATGAACGCGAAAGAAATCATTAAAGCAATCTAAATCCGTCAATCCCCGGAGCCCAGGAACCTGTCACTAAGTAGTGTCAACACTGCATCGTTCTACAAATACAGCCTTGCGCTATCGACTTGCTATCACTCGCTTCTGTTGTCCTCTGCTGCCGCCTGTTCAGTAATGACGTGACGGTGATTTATTGTTAAATTACTGTTTGAACTTGTCCAGTTACGGCGTTTCCCGAAAAGGAAGTCCGCGAACATTTATAGCGTTACAGTTCTGTGCAGTGATATAGAGTACCAAACAGGTATAATTGCTGACAGACCTTCACAAGGCAAACGGCTTCTATGTGTACTCGCCTGGGATACAAGTGAATGCCTCAGGCATAAAGAGTGCTAATGCAGTCACTTCAACTGCGCATTAAAGTCCTTAACGGTTCCTCAACTACGTCATCAATGTCAGTATACTGAGAGCTAGTATTGAAGAACAATAGGCAACACAATAGCGTAGTTAGAATTCATAAACAACTAATATAAACAGAAAGAATAAGTTCATTCCTACTTAGGTCAACAAAGAATTTTTTTATGTAAGTTACTTGTTATTAAATAATTACAATTATTATAAATAAATTAACATAACTTATAAATCATCTGTTTTGCCACATAAGCTATAACATAAAATCAGCTGTTTTATTAAATTATATGTTATTACTTATTTTTAGTCAAATGGGACAAAATAACTATATTGCATACCTAGCCCCTTTATGAAAAGTTTTTCCCATATAATACTAAAGTTACTTACTTCTTACTTCTTATTACGAGCTTCCAAGGTTGGCCTCGATGGCTCGTTGTCTCCTATACACACACTCTGCCAATGGCCAGAAATACTAAAGTTAATTAACTAAATTTAGGTAATAAATTGTTATTTGAAAAAAAACTATTAGTAGAATAATGTGACGTGCACTACAAGTTTAAAAAATGTATTTGAACTTGAGTGGATGAATAAAAAGTATTTTATTAACTATGAAAAATTTTGAACAGGATATTTATAAAGAGAGTGAGAACTAATATAAGGAATTGAACAAAAAAAACAATAGAGAATCCCGTAGCGTAACTATAAACGTTTGCTACAAATATTTCGGACTGGTGACCATTGTATGTTTGTAACCTTCTGATATTACCATCTGTGGTAGCGTAAAGTAACAAAAGATTCAGTAAATATTTCTAGCAAGGGTTTGTCATTACTTATTAATTTGAGCTAGGAACACCAAGAATGTATTCGTATTTTATATTGTATTATAAATTATATGTTTTATGTTATAATATATAAAGCAGTTTATACATTTGTTATTACAAATCAACTTGTGTTTTTGTTTTTGGACGTGTAATAGCTGCAATGGATGAATAAGTAGCTGAAAATATACTGAGTAGGTAGATGGATAGTTTGACAGGCAGACATGCAGTCAGAAAAGTTGATATAAAAAGGTATACCACTTACACTTTAATGTGTCAAACGAGAAACGTGTTTGGTATATCCGCGAGTCGACCGCAGTATCCTAAAGCTCTAAACTGAGGCACTGTGTTTAATAAGTTCTCAAAAGTCGACTCGCAAACACACGAAGTAGGATTCTTGTTTAGTACATTGAGGTGAAGTGATGGGGAATACAAGAAAACACTGTTCCTAAGTTTTGCCAAGCTTAGCTTAGATAATCTTGACAGTTAAACAAATAGATATACGAGTGCAGAAAGGGGGTTTTGTAATTAAATTTTGCATTTTAGATATTCCTAAAATCCTAATTATAAAATTATTTAATTTCTCTATCATTTTAATCACTTTTTAATATTACCAAAATTACAATTATAAAATTCATTATAAATTTTATTGAGAATGTCAGATATATTTCTATCACGTACGCAGCCAACAATCACACCTTGCCATTGCAACACCAGCCCATATTCATTATGACAGCTACTAGACGTAATTTACCGCTATTTGGAGCAAACAGTGTGATACTGATAGCGTGATATTGTAAAAATGCCAACGAAGAAATGAGACCACTTGCACACAAGGCCGCCTACAAGGGCTATCTCACAAGTATGTTAAGAGCGTGCCTTTATTTATGCTAAGCCTGATGAAAACACTTCATAACTGAAAACTATTTTATTTGCGATTGCATTGAATACATTTGAATATAAAGGAGAAGGCGTGGCTGCCTTTAAATATAGACTCGGCGAGCAATAAATTTAAGAGAAATTATTCTACCACCAGTGTTTTGTAATCTACTTGGGCCTGATAATTTTACTTCCAAGATTTTCTTCTTTTATTTAATTGTAGTGAAAATGAGTTTGTTTTAAAACAGAAAATACCGCATTTTGTTGTTAAATTAGATATTTTGAAAATTAAAATTAAAAAAACTGTTTAAACAAGCAATATAAACAAAAGTGTTTAAAGTAAATTCCTACTTAGGCCAAAATAATTGTTTTAATTACTTTTTAATAAATATATACACAAATTATATATACACACATATATATACAAATTGTTATAAATAATACACAACCTATGCATTACAACAGCTCTTTTACCACATAACCTATAACATAAAATCAACTGTTTTATAAAATCATATGTTATCACTTATTTTAAACCGAATGGGACGAAACAACTACAGTCAAAATCGTTTACAACGACACCGGCTATTACGTACAAATGGATATAACGAACAAAAAGGTCGGAACCATAAAATGACATACTGGAAAAAGCATTTACATTGCTTTCTACGAACACATCGGTTAGAGCGAACACGTTTCTTGGAACACTGAGTAGTTGAAATATTGGTTACAGCGTACAATTCCGAGTTTTATATTCTGCGAAATGAAAACAAAGGTTTTGTTCGCCTTACCATTTCACCCAAGTGTTCCTCAGTTCAGTTGTCTCTTGTCTTCATACACGAAATTATGTCACGGCAACAATTTACAATTGAAGAACAATTCGGTATCGTTTGTCGAGTTGATTCCGGTGATTCCGCGAGTTCGATTGCGCGTGAATTTAAAACGTCACGCTCAACAATTGCTGGAATGCTTAAGAGAGAAAATTGTTGCGCAATTTAACAAGTGTGAAAAAGGAAAACGCGTTCGGTCTTCCAATCACGCGGACATTGAAAATGCTTTGCTCGATTGGTTCAAACAACAACGCGCAAACAATATACCCGTGAGTGGGCCCATGCTTCAGGTAAAGGCTGAAGCCTTCGCTAAGCTTTTGAAGAAGGATTCGTTTAAGTGTAATGCTTCCTGGGTTCAACGTTTCCGATCTCGCCACAACATTGTTCATGGAAAAATTTCAGGTGAGTCAGCAGTAGTTGATCGATCAATTACAAATGACTGGGTTGAAAATGTGTGGCCTAAACTCAGGGACGGCTACAACGATGAGGACATTTTTAATGCTGATGAAATGGGATTATTTTTTAGACTGACACCTGATCACTCTTTGAAATTTAAAGGAGAGAAATGTTCTGGTGGTAAGTTGTCCAAAGAGCGTGTTACTGTTCTTGTTGCTGCCAACATGTCTGGTTCCATAAAAAGGAAGCTTTTGGTGATCGGAAAAAGCAAAATGCCACGATGTTTTAAAAACGTAAAAAAAACCCTGTTGATTACGATTTTAATAAAAAAGCCTGGATGACTTCGACTATTTTTGAAAACACGTTGATAAAATGGGACAGCAAACTTTTAAAACAAAACAAACATATTGTTTTAATTGTAGACAATTGCCCAGCCCATCCTCCAGTTGACAGGCTAAAACAAATAAGACTCGTTTTCCTACCTCCGAATTGTACGTCCGTACTGCAGCCTATGGACCAAGGCGTTATACGAAGTCTCAAAGTATCCTTTCGAAAAGAATTGGTGTATAAAATCATCGAGAAAAGAGAAAATAATGACCATACGAAAGTTAGTATTCTTGACGCTCTTTTAATGGTATCCAAGGCATGGGATTCTGTGCGGAAGGAAACGATCACCAACTGTTTTCGTGTTTCCGGTCTAACTAAGGACCCACAACCAGGAATCACATACGAAGATATTACACCAACACATTTGAAGGATGCCGTTTCCCTTCTCAGCTCTGACTGCTCTGCAGATGACTATGTGCAGGTGGATGACGAAATCATAACTTGCGAAGAACTATCAGATAATGATATCGCACTGAGTCATCAAACGGAAAAAGAAAATACTGATGAGGCTGGCGAAGAATCGGAAGATTTCGGCAAAATCCCTACTGTTGCGGAAGCGTATGCTGCTTGTTCCACCATAAGAGCGTTTATTCAGACTTCCGAAACTTCGCAAAATGTAAAAGAATCCTTATTGGTTGTTTCCACTTCAATCGAGAAAATGTTTTTTACAGAAGTACAAGGAAGGCGTCAAACAAAAATTACAGATTTTTTTGTTTAATTCAAAATGAATACATATGTATGTATGTAAATATTTTATTTTCTTTCGTTGTTTAAAATAAATTCATAAGTAGTACATATACATACATTATGTACATATTATGTATGTCTACATTTTTAAAATACAAAGATTTTCACAACTTATTACATTATGACTATTGTTTATTGACTACCTGTACTCATTTCAATACATATTATGTATGTTGTACTTACATACATATGTATATATTGTAGGTATGGATTGTTCAAAATTTTTGCATCATAAATTTATAACGAACTGACTGTCAATAACTAGTGAAATGGCCATTATAGTGTAATGTCGTTTATAACAAACTGTTCGTTATAACCAATAGTACCGCTTAAAGAGAACACTGGCTACAGCGTACAAAATCTGCCGGTCCCTTGAAGTTCGTTATAAACGATTTTGACTGTATATTGCATAACTTGCCCCTTTTGTGAAAAGTTTAAAAAATGTA
>JBAIZL010000002.1:404319213-404396713 GCA_036971475.1 Prosapia bicincta | reverse complement strand
TTACAACTTAAGAGACAGACTACTGGAGGATGAATGGTTGGGGAATACTGCAGAGTGAAGACTCCAAGACCAAGTCGGTTCCCGGTGAGAATCCCGCCCTGGGTGTGGAGACTGCCATAGTGAAGAGTATAATAACCTAAGAGTCAGACTACTGGAGGATGAATGGTTGGGGCATACTGCAGAGTAAAGACTCCAAGACCAAGTCGGTTACCGGTGAGAATCCCGCCCTGGGTGTGGAGACTGCCATAGTGAAGAGTATAATAACCTAAGAGACAGACTACTGGAGGATGAATGGTTGGGGCATACTGCAGAGTAAAGACTCCAAGACCAAGTCGGTTACCGGTGAGAATCCCGTCCTGGGTGTGGAGACTGCCATAGTGAAGAGTATAATAACCTAAGAGACAGACTACTGGAGGATGAATGGTTGGGGCATACTGCAGAGTAAAGACTCCAAGACCAAGTCGGTTACCGGTGAGAATCCCGTCCTGGGTGTGGAGACTGCCATAGTGAAGAGTATAATAACCTAAGAGACAGACTACTGGAGGATGAATGGTTGGGGCATACTGCAGAGTAAAGACTCCAAGACCAAGTCGGTTACCGGTGAGAATCCCGTCCTGGGTGTGGAGACTGCCATAGTGAAGAGTATAATAACCTAAGAGACAGACTACTGGAGGATGAATGGTTGGGGCATACTGCAGAGTAAAGACTCCAAGACCAAGTCGGTTACCGGTGAGAATCCCGCCCTGGGTGTGGAGACTGCCATAGTGAAGAGTATTACAACTTAAGAGACAGACTACTGGAGGATGAATGGTTGGGGCATACTGCAGAGTAAAGACTCCAAGACCAAGTCGGTTACCGGTGAGAATCCCGCCCTGGGTGTGGAGACTGCCATAGTGAAGAGTATTAAAACTTAAGAGACAGACTACTGGAGGATGAATGGTTGGGGCATACTGCAGAGTAAAGACTCCAAGACCAAGTCGGTTACGGGTGAGAATCCCGCCCAGGGTGTGGAGACTGCCATAGTGAAGAGTATAATAACCTAAGAGACAGACTACTGGAGGATGAATGGTTGGGGCATACTGCAGTGTAAAGACTCCAAGACCAAGTCGGTTACGGGTGAGAATCCCGCCCTGGGTGTGGAGACTGCCATAGTGAAGAGTATAATAACCTAAGAGACAGACTACTGGAGGATGAATGGTTGGGGCATACTGCAGAGTAAAGACTCCAAGACCAAGTCGGTTACCGGTAAGAATCCCGCCCTGGGTGTGGAGACTGCCATAGTGAAGAGTATTACAACTTAATAGACAGACTACTTAAGGATGAATGGTTGGGGCATAATGCAGAGTAAAGACTCCAAGACCAAGTCGGTTACCGGTGAGAATCCCGCCCTGGGTGTGGAGACTGCCATAGTGAAGAGTATTACAACTTAAGAGACAGACTACTGGAGGATGAATGGTTGGGGAATACTGCAGAGTAAAGACTCCAAGACCAAGTCGGTTACCGGTGAGAATCCCGCCCTGGGTGTGGAGACTGCCATAGTGAAGAGTATTACAACTTAAGAGACAGACTACTGGAGGATGAATGGTTGGGGAATACTGCAGAGTAAAGACTCCAAGACCAAGTAGGTTACCGGTGAGAATCCCGCCCTGGGTGTGGAGACTGCCATAGTGAAGAGTATTACAACTTAAGAGACAGACTACTGGAGGATGAATGGTTGGGGCATACTGCAGAGTAAAGACTCCAAGACCAAGTCGGTTACCGGTGAGAATCCCGCCCTGGGTGTGGAGACTGCCATAGTGAAGAGTATTACAACTTAAGAGACAGACTACTGGAGGATGAATGGTTGGGGAATACTGCACAGTAAAGACTCCAAGACCAAGTCGGTTACCGGTGAGAATCCCGCCCTGGGTGTGGAGACTGCCATAGTGAAGAGTATTACAACTTAAGAGACAGACTACTGGAGGATGAATGGTTGGGGCATACTGCAGAGTAAAGACTCCAAGACCAAGTCGGTTACCGGTGAGTATCCCGCCCTGGGTGTGGAGACTGCCATAGTGAAGAGTATTACAACTTAAGAGACAGACTACTGGTGGATGAATGGTTGGGGAATACTGCAGAGTAAAGACTTCAAGATCAAGTCGGTTACCGGTGCGAATCCCGCCCTGGGTGTGGAGACTGCCATAGTGAAGAGTATTACAACTTAAGAGACAGACTACTGGTGGATGAATGGTTGGGGAATACTGCAGAGTAAAGACTCCAAGACCAAGTCGGTTACCGGTGAGAATCCCGCCCTGGGTGTGGAGACTGCCATAGTGAAGAGTATTACAACTTAAGAGACAGACTACTGGTGGATGAATGGTTGGGGAATACTGCAGAGTAAAGACTCCAAGACCAAGTCGGTTACCGTTGAGAATCCCGCCCTGGGTGTGGAGACTGCCATAGTGAAGAGTATTACAACTTAAGAGACAGACTACTGAAGGATGAATGGTTGGGCATACTGCAGAGTAAAGACTCCAAGACCAAGTCGGTTCCCGGTGAGAATCCCGCCCGGGGTGTGGAGACTGCCATAGTGAAGAGTATAATAACCTAAGAGACAGACTACTGGAGGATGAATGGTTGGGGCATACTGCAGAGTAAAGACTCCAAGACCAAGTCGGTTCCCGGTGAGGATCCCGCCCTGGGTGTGGAGACTACCATAGTGAAGAGTATTACAACCTAAGAGACAGACTACTGGAGGATGAATGGTTGGGGCATACTGCAGAGTAAAGACTCCAAGACCAAGTCGGTTACCGGTGAGAATCCCGCCCTGGGTGTGGAGACTGCCATAGTGAAGAGTATTACAACTTAAGAGACAGACTACTGGAGGATGAATGGTTGGGGCATACTGCAGAGTAAAGACTCCAAGACCAAGTCGGTTACCGGTGAGAATCCCGCCCTTGGGTGTGGAGACTACCATAGTGAAGAGTATTACAACTTAAGAGACAGACTACTGGAGGATGAATGGTTGGGGCATACTGCAGAATAAAGACTCCAAGACCAAGTCGGTTCCCGGTGAGAATCCCGCCCTGGGTGTGGGGACTACCATAGTGAAGAGTATTACAACTTAATAGACAGACTACTTAAGGATGAATGGTTGGGGCATACTGCAGAGTAAAGACTCCAAGACCAAGTCGGTTACCGGTGAGAATCCCGCCCTGGGTGTGGAGACTGCCATAGTGAAGAGTATTACAACTTAAGAGACAGACTACTGGAGTATGAATGGTTGGGGAATACTGCAGAGTAAAGACTCCAAGACCAAGTCGGTTCCCGGTGAGAATCCCGCCCTGGGTGAGGAGACTGCCATAGTGAAGAGTATAATAACCTAATAACCTAAGAGACAAACTACTGGAGGATGAATGGTTGGGGCATACTGCAGAGTAAAGACTCCAAGACCAAGTCGGTTCCCGGTGAGAATCCCGCCCTGGGTGTGGAGACTGCCATAGTGAAGAGTATTACAACTTAAGAGACAGACTACTGGAGGATGAATGGTTGGGGAATACTGCAGAGTAAAGACTCCAAGACCAAGTCGGTTACCGGTGAGAATCCCGCCCTGGGTGTGGAGACTGCCATAGTGAAGAGTATTACAACTTAAGAGACAGACTACTGGAGGATGAATGGTTGGGGCATACTGCAGAGTAAAGACTCCAAGACCAAGTCGGTTACCGGTGAGTATCCCGCCCTGGGTGTGGAGACTGCCATAGTGAAGAGTATTACAACTTAAGAGACAGACTACTGGTGGATGAATGGTTGGGGAATACTGCAGAGTAAAGACTTCAAGATCAAGTCGGTTACCGGTGCGAATCCCGCCCTGGGTGTGGAGACTGCCATAGTGAAGAGTATTACAACTTAAGAGACAGACTACTGGTGGATGAATGGTTGGGGAATACTGCAGATTAAAGACTCCAAGACCAAGTCGGTTACCGGTGAGAATCCCGCCCTGGGTGTGGAGACTGCCATAGTGAAGAGTATTACAACTTAAGAGACAGACTACTGGTGGATGAATGGTTGGGGAATACTGCAGAGTAAAGACTCCAAGACCAAGTCGGTTACCGGTGAGAATCCCGCCCTGGGTGTGGAGACTGCCATAGTGAAGAGTATTACAACTTAAGAGACAGACTACTGAAGGATGAATGGTTTTGCATACTGCAGAGTAAAGACTCCAAGACCAAGTCGGTTCCCGGTGAGAATCCCGCCCTGGGTGTGGAGACTGCCATAGTGAAGAGTATTACAACTTAAGAGACAGACTACTTAAGGATGAATGGTTGGGGCATACTGCAGTGTAAAGCCTCCAAGACCAAGTCGGTTACCGGTGAGAATCCCGCCCTGGGTGTGGAGACTACCATAGTGAAGAGTATTACAACTTAAGAGACAGACTACTGGAGGATGAATGGTTGGGGAATACTGCAGAGTAAAGACTCCAAGACCAAGTCGGTTCCCGGTGAGAATCCCGCCCTGGGTGTGGAGACTGCCATAGTGAAGAGTATAATAACCTAAGAGACAGACTACTGGAGGATGAATGGTTGGGGCATACTGCAGAGTAAAGACTCCAAGACCAAGTCGGTTCCCGGTGAGAATCCCGCCCGGGGTGTGGAGACTGCCATAGTGAAGAGTATAATAACCTAAGAGACAGACTACTGGAGGATGAATGGTTGGGGCATACTGCAGAGTAAAGACTCCAAGACCATGTCGGTTCCCGGTGAGGATCCCGCCCTGGGTGTGGAGACTACCATAGTGAAGAGTATTACAACCTAAGAGACAGACTACTGGAGGATGAATGGTTGGGGCATACTGCAGAGTAAAGATTCCAAGACCAAGTCGGTTACCGGTGAGAATCCCGCCCTTGGGTGTGGAGACTACCATAGTGAAGAGTATTACAACTTAAGAGACAGACTACTGGAGGATGAATGGTTGGGGCATACTGCAGAATAAAGACTCCAAGACCAAGTCGGTTCCCGGTGAGAATCCCGCCCTGGGTGTGGAGACTACCATAGTGAAGAGTATTACAACTTAATAGACAGACTACTTAAGGATGAATGGTTGGGGCATACTGCAGAGTAAAGACTCCAAGACCAAGTCGGTTACCGGTGAGAATCCCGCCCTGGGTGTGGAGACTGCCATAGTGAAGAGTATTACAACTTAAGAGACAGACTACTGGAGTATGAATGGTTGGGGAATACTGCAGAGTAAAGACTCCAAGACCAAGTCGGTTCCCGGTGAGAATCCCGCCCTGGGTGAGGAGACTGCCATAGTGAAGAGTAAAATAACCTAATAACCTAAGAGACAAACTACTGGAGGATGAATGGTTGGGGCATACTGCAGAGTAAAGACTCCAAGACCAAGTCGGTTCCCGGTGAGAATCCCGCCCTGGGTGTGGAGACTGCCATAGTGAAGAGTATGATAACCTAAGAGACAGACTACTGGAGGATGAATGGTTGGGGCATACTGCAGAGTAAAGACTCCAAGACCAAGTCGGTTACCGGTGAGAATCCCGCCCTGGGTGTGGAGACTGCCATAGTGAAGAGTATAATAACCTAAGAGACAGACTACTGGAGGATGAATGGTTGGGGCATACTGCAGAGTAAAGACTCCAAGACCAAGTCGGTTACCGGTGAGAATCCCGTCCTGGGTGTGGAGACTGCCATAGTGAAGAGTATAAACACCTAAGAGACAGACTACTGGAGGATGAATGGTTGGGGCATACTGCAGAGTAAAGACTCCAAGACCAAGTCGGTTACCGGTGAGAATCCCGCCCTGGGTGTGGAGACTGCCATAGTGAAGAGTATAATAACCTAAGAGACAGACTACTGGAGGATGAATGGTTGGGGCATACTGCAGAGTAAAGACTCCAAGACCAAGTCGGTTACCGGTGAGAATCCCGTCCTGGGTGTGGAGACTGCCATAGTGAAGAGTATAATAACCTAAGAGACAGACTACTGGAGGATGAATGGTTGGGGCATACTGCAGAGTAAAGACTCCAAGACCAAGTCGGTTACGGGTGAGAATCCCGCCCTGGGTGTGGAGACTGCCATAGTGAAGAGTATAATAACCTAAGAGACAGACTACTGGAGGATGAATGGTTGGGGCATACTGCAGAGTAAAGACTCCAAGACCAAGTCGGTTACCGGTGAGAATCCCGTCCTGGGTGTGGAGACTGCCATAGTGAAGAGTATAATAACCTAAGAGACAGACTACTGGAGGATGAATGGTTGGGGCATACTGCAGAGTAAAGACTCCAAGACCATGTCGGTTCCCGGTGAGGATCCCGCCCTGGGTGTGGAGACTGCCATAGTGAAGAGTATTACAACTTAAGAGACAGACTACTGGAGGATGAATGGTTGGGGCATACTGCAGAATAAAGACTCCAAGACCAAGTCGGTTACCGGTGAGAATCCCGCCCTGGGTGTGGAGACTACCATAGTGAAGAGTATTACAACTTAAGAGACAGACTACTGGAGGATGAATGGTTGGGGCATACTGCAGAGTAAAGACTCCAAGACCAAGTCGGTTCCCGGTGAGGATCCCGCCCTGGGTGTGGAGACTACCATAGTGAAGAGTATTACAACTTAAGAGACAGACTACTGGAGGATGAATGGTTGGGGAATACTGCAGAGTAAAGACTCCAAGACCAAGTCGGTTACCGGTGAGAATCCCGCCCTGGGTGTGGAGACTACCATAGTGAAGAGTATTACAACTTAAGAGACAGACTACTGGAGGATGTATGGTTGGGGCATACTGCAGAGTAAAGACTCCAAGACCAAGTCGGTTACCGGTGAGAATCCCGTCCTGGGTGTGGGGACTGCCATTGTGAAGAGTATTACAACTTAAGAGACAGACTACTGGAGGATGAATGGTTGGAGAATACTGCAGAGTAAAGACTCCAAGACCAAGTCGGTTACCGGTGAGAATCCCGCCCTGGGTGTGGAGACTGCCATAGTGAAGAGTATAATAACCTAAGAGACAGACTACTGGAGGATGAATGGTTGGGGCATACTGCAGTGTAAAGACTCCAAGACCAAGTCGGTTACCGGTGAGAATCCCGCCCTGGGTGTGGAGACTGCCATAGTGAAGAGTATTACAACCTAAGAGACAGACTACTGGTGGATGAATGGTTGGGGAATACTGCAGAGTAAAGACTCCAAGACCAAGTCGGTTACCGGTGAGAATCCCGCCCTGGGTGTGGAGACTGCCATAGTGAAGAGTATAATAACCTAAGAGACAGACTACTGGAGGATGAATGGTTGGGGCATACTGCAGAGTAAAGACTCCAAGACCAAGTCGGTTACCGGTGAGAATCCCGCCCTGGGTGTGGAGACTGCCATAGTGAAGAGTATAATAACCTAAGAGACAGACTACTGGAGGATGAATGGTTGGGGCATACTGCAGAGTAAAGACTCCAAGACCAAGTCGGTTACCGGTGAGAATCCCGCCCTGGGTGTGGAGACTGCCATAGTGAAGAGTATTACAACTTAAGAGACAGACTACTGGTGGATGAATGGTTGGGGAATACTGCAGAGTAAAGACTCCAAGACCAAGTCGGTTACCGGTGAGAATCCCGCCCTGGGTGTGGAGACTGCCATAGTGAAGAGTATTACAACTTAAGAGACAGACTACTGGAGGATGAATGGTTGGGGCATACTGCAGAGTAAAGACTCCAAGACCAAGTCGGTTACCGGTGAGAATCCCGCCCTGGGTGTGGAGACTGCCATAGTGAAGAGTATAATAACCTAAGAGACAGACTACTGGAGGATGAATGGTTGGGGCATACTGCAGAGTAAAGACTCCAAGACCAAGTCGGTTACCGGTGAGAATCCCGCCCTGGGTGTGGAGACTGCCATAGTGAAGAGTATAATAACCTAAGAGACAGACTACTGGAGGATGAATGGTTGGGGCATACTGCAGAGTAAAGACTCCAAGACCAAGTCGGTTACCGGTGAGAATCCCGCCCTGGGTGTGGAGACTGCCATAGTGAAGAGTATTACAACTTAAGAGACAGACTACTGGAGGATGAATGGTTGGGGCATACTGCAGAGTAAAGACTCCAAGACCAAGTCGGTTACCGGTGAGAATCCCGCCCTGGGTGTGGAGACTACCATAGTGAAGAGTATTACAACTTAAGAGACAGACTACTGGAGGATGAATGGTTGGGGCATACTGCAGAGTAAAGACTCCAAGACCAAGTCGGTTACCGGTGAGAATCCCGCCCTGGGTGTGGAGACTGCCATAGTGAAGAGTATTACAACTTAAGAGACAGACTACTGGAGGATGTATGGTTGGGGAATACTGCAGAGTAAAGACTCCAAGACCAAGTCGGTTACCGGTGAGAATCCCGCCCTAGGTGTGGAGACTGCCACAGTGAGGAGTATAATAACCTAAGAGACAGACTACTGGAGGATGAATGGTTGGGGCATACTGCAGAGTAAAGACTCCAAGACCAAGTCGGTTACGGGTGAGAATCCCGCCCTGGGTGTGGAGACTACCATAGTGAAGAGTATAATAACCTAAGAGACAGACTACTTAAGGATGAATGGTTGGGGCATACTGCAGAGTAAAGACTCCAAGACCAAGTCGGTTACCGGTGAGAATCCCGCCCTGGGTGTGGAGACTGCCATAGTGAAGAGTATTAAAACTTAAGAGACAGACTACTGGAGGATGTATGGTTGGGGCATACTGCAGAGTAAAGACTCCAAGACCAAGTCGGTTACCGGTGAGAATCCCGCCCTGGGTGTGGAGACTGCCATAGTGAAGAGTATTACAACTTAAGAGACAGACTACTGGAGGATGTATGGTTGGGGAATACTGCAGAGTAAAGACTCCAAGACCAAGTCGGTTACCGGTGAGAATCCCGCCCTAGGTGTGGAGACTGCCACAGTGAGGAGTATAATAACCTAAGAGACAGACTACTGGAGGATGAATGGTTGGGGCATACTGCAGAGTAAAGACTCCAAGACCAAGTCGGTTACGGGTGAGAATCCCGCCCTGGGTGTGGAGACTACCATAGTGAAGAGTATAATAACCTAAGAGACAGACTACTTAAGGATGAATGGTTGGGGCATACTGCAGAGTAAAGACTCCAAGACCAAGTCGGTTACGGGTGAGAATCCCGCCCTGGGTGTGGAGACTACCATAGTGAAGAGTATAATAACCTAAGAGACAGACTACTTAAGGATGAATGGTTGGGGCATACTGCAGAGTAAAGACTCCAAGACCAAGTCGGTTACCGGTGAGAATCCCGCCCTGGGTGTGGAGACTGCCATAGTGAAGAGTATTAAAACTTAAGAGACAGACTACTGGAGGATGAATGGTTGGGGCATACTGCAGAGTAAAGACTCCAAGACCAAGTCGGTTACCGGTAAGAATCCCGCCCTGGGTGTGGAGACTGCCATAGTGAAGAGTATTACAACTTAATAGACAGACTACTTAAGGATGAATGGTTGGGGCATACTGCAGAGTAAAGACTCCAAGACCAAGTCGGTTACCGGTGAGAATCCCGCCCTGGGTGTGGAGACTGCCATAGTGAAGAGTATTACAACTTAAGAGACAGACTACTGGAGGATGAATGGTTGGGGAATACTGCAGAGTAAAGACTGCAAGACCAAGTCGGTTACCGGTGAGAATCCCGCCCTGGGTGTGGAGACTGCCATAGTGAAGAGTATTACAACTTAAGAGACAGACTACTGGAGGATGAATGGTTGGGGAATACTGCAGAGTAAAGACTCCAAAACCAAGTAGGTTACCGGTGAGAATCCCGCCCTGGGTGTGGAGACTGCCATAGTGAAGAGTATTACAACTTAAGAGACAGACTACTGGAGGATGAATGGTTGGGGCATACTGCAGAGTAAAGACTCCAAGACCAAGTCGGTTACCGGTGAGAATCCCGCCCTGGGTGTGGAGACTGCCATAGTGAAGAGTATTACAACTTAAGAGACAGACTACTGGAGGATGAATGGTTGGGGAATACTGCAGAGTAAAGACTCCAAGACCAAGTCGGTTACCGGTGAGAATCCCGCCCTGGGTGTGGAGACTGCCATAGTGAAGAGTATTACAACTTAAGAGACAGACTACTGGAGGATGAATGGTTGGGGCATACTGCAGAGTAAAGACTCCAAGACCAAGTCGGTTACCGGTGAGTATCCCGCCCTGGGTGTGGAGACTGCCATAGTGAAGAGTATTACAACTTAAGAGACAGACTACTGGTGGATGAATGGTTGGGGAATACTGCAGAGTAAAGACTCCAAGACCAAGTCGGTTACCGGTGAGAATCCCGCCCTGGGTGTGGAGACTGCCATAGTGAAGAGTATTACAACTTAAGAGACAGACTACTGGTGGATGAATGGTTGGGGAATACTGCAGAGTAAAGACTCCAAGACCAAGTCGGTTACCGGTGAGAATCCCGCCCTGGGTGTGGAGACTGCCATAGTGAAGAGTATTACAACTTAAGAGACAGACTACTGAAGGATGAATGGTTGGGCATACTGCAGAGTAAAGACTCCAAGACCAAGTCGGTTCCCGGTGAGAATCCCGCCCTGGGTGTGGAGACTGCCATAGTGAAGAGTATTACAACTTAAGAGACAGACTACTTAAGGATGAATGGTTGGGGCATACTGCAGTGTAAAGCCTCCAAGACCAAGTCGGTTACCGGTGAGAATCCCGCCCTGGGTGTGGAGACTACCATAGTGAAGAGTATAATAACCTAAGAGACAGACTACTGGAGGATGAATGGTTGGGGCATACTGCAGAGTAAAGACTCCAAGACCAAGTCGGTTCCCGGTGAGGATCCCGCCCTGGGTGTGGAGACTACCATAGTGAAGAGTATTACAACCTAAGAGACAGACTACTGGAGGATGAATGGTTGGGGAATACTGCAGAGTAAAGACTCCAAGACCAAGTCGGTTACCGGTGAGAATCCCGCCCTGGGTGTGGAGACTGCCATAGTGAAGAGTATTACAACTTAAGAGACAGACTACTGGAGGATGAATGGTTGGGGAATACTGCAGAGTAAAGACTCCAAGACCAAGTAGGTTACCGGTGAGAATCCCGCCCTGGGTGTGGAGACTGCCATAGTGAAGAGTATTACAACTTAAGAGACAGACTACTGGAGGATGAATGGTTGGGGCATACTGCAGAGTAAAGACTCCAAGACCAAGTCGGTTACCGGTGAGAATCCCGCCCTGGGTGTGGAGACTGCCATAGTGAAGAGTATTACAACTTAAGAGACAGACTACTGGAGGATGAATGGTTGGGGAATACTGCAGAGTAAAGACTCCAAGACCAAGTCGGTTACCGGTGAGAATCCCGCCCTGGGTGTGGAGACTGCCATAGTGAAGAGTATTACAACTTAAGAGACAGACTACTGGTGGATGAATGGTTGGGGAATACTGCAGAGTAAAGACTTCAAAATCAAGTCGGTTACCGGTGAGAATCCCGCCCGGGGTGTGGAGACTGCCATAGTGAAGAGTATAATAACCTAAGAGACAGACTACTGGAGGATGAATGGTTGGGGCATACTGCAGAGTAAAGACTCCAAGACCAAGTCGGTTCCCGGTGAGGATCCCGCCCTGGGTGTGGAGACTACCATAGTGAAGAGTATTACAACCTAAGAGACAGACTACTGGAGGATGAATGGTTGGGGAATACTGCAGAGTAAAGACTCCAAGACCAAGTCGGTTACCGGTGAGAATCCCGCCCTGGGTGTGGAGACTGCCATAGTGAAGAGTATTACAACTTAAGAGACAGACTACTGGAGGATGAATGGTTGGGGAATACTGCAGAGTAAAGACTCCAAGACCAAGTAGGTTACCGGTGAGAATCCCGCCCTGGGTGTGGAGACTGCCATAGTGAAGAGTATTACAACTTAAGAGACAGACTACTGGAGGATGAATGGTTGGGGCATACTGCAGAGTAAAGACTCCAAGACCAAGTCGGTTACCGGTGAGAATCCCGCCCTGGGTGTGGAGACTGCCATAGTGAAGAGTATTACAACTTAAGAGACAGACTACTGGAGGATGAATGGTTGGGGAATACTGCAGAGTAAAGACTCCAAGACCAAGTCGGTTACCGGTGAGAATCCCGCCCTGGGTGTGGAGACTACCATAGTGAAGAGTATTACAACTTAAGAGACAGACTACTGGAGGATGAATGGTTGGGGCATACTGCAGAATAAAGACTCCAAGACCAAGTCGGTTCCCGGTGAGAATCCCGCCCTGGGTGTGGAGACTACCATAGTGAAGAGTATTACAACTTAATAGACAGACTACTTAAGGATGAATGGTTGGGGCATACTGCAGAGTAAAGACTCCAAGACCAAGTCGGTTACCGGTGAGAATCCCGCCCTGGGTGTGGAGACTGCCATAGTGAAGAGTATTACAACTTAAGAGACAGACTACTGGAGTATGAATGGTTGGGGAATACTGCAGAGTAAAGACTCCAAGACCAAGTCGGTTCCCGGTGAGAATCCCGCCCTGGGTGTGGAGACTGCCATAGTGAAGAGTATAATAACCTAATAACCTAAGAGACAAACTACTGGAGGATGAATGGTTGGGGCATACTGCAGAGTAAAGACTCCAAGACCAAGTCGGTTCCCGGTGAGAATCCCGCCCTGGGTGTGGAGACTGCCATAGTGAAGAGTATAATAACCTAAGAGACAGACTACTGGAGGATGAATGGTTGGGGCATACTGCAGAGTAAAGACTCCAAGACCAAGTCGGTTACCGGTGAGAATCCCGCCCTGGGTGTGGAGACTGCCATAGTGAAGAGTATTACAACTTAAGAGACAGACTACTGGAGGATGAATGGTTGGGGAATACTGCAGAGTAAAGACTCCAAGACCAAGTCGGTTACCGGTGAGAATCCCGCCCTGGGTGTGGAGACTGCTATAGTGAAGAGTATAATAACCTAAGAGACAGACTACTGGAGGATGAATGGTTGGGGCATACTGCAGAGTAAAGACTCCAAGACCAAGTCGGTTACGGGTGAGAATCCCGCCCTGGGTGTGGAGACTGCCATAGTGAAGAGTATAATAACCTAAGAGACAGACTACTGGAGGATGAATGGTTGGGGCATACTGCAGAGTAAAGACTCCAAGACCAAGTCGGTTACCGGTGAGAATCCCGCCCTGGGTGTGGAGACTGCCATAGTGAAGAGTATTACAACTTAAGAGACAGACTACTGGAGGATGAATGGTTGGGGCATACTGCAGAGTAAAGACTCCAAGACCAAGTCGGTTACCGGTGAGAATCCCGCCCTGGGTGTGGAGACTACCATAGTGAAGAGTATTACAACTTAAGAGACAGACTACTGGAGGATGAATGGTTGGGGCATACTGCAGAATAAAGACTCCAAGACCAAGTCGGTTACCGGTGAGAATCCCGTCCTGGGTGTGGAGCCTGCCATAGTGAAGAGTATTACAACTTAAGAGACAGACTACTGGAGGATGAATGGTTGGGGCATACTGCAGAGTAAAGACTCCAAGACCAAGTCGGTTACCGGTGAGAATCCCGCCCTGGGTGTGGAGACTACCATAGTGAAGAGTATTACAACTTAAGAGACAGACTACTGGAGGATGAATGGTTGGGGCATACTGCAGAATAAAGACTCCAAGACCAAGTCGGTTACCGGTGAGAATCCCGTCCTGGGTGTGGAGACTGCCATAGTGAAGAGTATTACAACTTAAGAGACAGACTACTGGAGGATGAATGGTTGGGGAATACTGCAGAGTAAAGACTCCAAGACCAAGTCGGTTACCGGTGAGAATCCCGCCCTGGGTGTGGAGACTACCATAGTGAAGAGTATTACAACTTAAGAGACAGACTACTGGAGGATGAATGGTTGGGGAATACTGCAGAGTAAAGACTCCAAGACCAAGTCGGTTACCGGTGAGAATCCCGCCCTGGGTGTGGAGACTGCCATAGTGAAGAGTATTACAACTTAAGAGACAGACTACTGGAGGATGAATGGTTGGGGAATACTGCAGAGTAAAGACTCCAAGACCAAGTCGGTTACCGGTGAGAATCCCGCCCTGGGTGTGGAGACTACCATAGTGAAGAGTATTACAACTTAAGAGACAGACTACTTAAGGATGAATAAGCATGATCAAAGTGAAAGTCGAAGAGTTTAGGTAAAAGTGTAGACAAGAGGGGAAGAATCTCCCAAGAAATTAGAAGAGGATTGACGTAAGAGGACGAACTCATCATATGCGGTGCGGTCTTCTTAGAAGAGCTACAATATAATTTTTACCGTCCAATATTTTGTACATTATATTAATGGTTTAAACGATTTTAAAAGAGCCTTAATATATTACAAGTAATTATAGGATTACAAAAATATTTTCCTCTTTGTAGATTTTTTGCGCAAAAAAGCAAGCACTGTATAAGGCTATTCACGCCATCTAATCTGTATAAGATTATTTAGGTGGTCATTAACTGATAATATCTGGGCGAAGACCAAGGGGGCGTGATTCGTCTGCCTCAGACACCTGCTTCGTCCTTCTGGCTCAAGGTCGTGCATAATTCTAATCTAAAGAAGACAGACTCATATCTTGACCCGCGATGAAATCTTTTCCCTTATATTTTTAAAAATACTAACATATTACTTGCATTGTTTATTAAAATTTACTTATCTCCAGTTTAATGTATTTCAGCTTGGGTTAATGTTTTTTGTATTTTAAATTCTCCATGTATGATACATTTCTTACTTTAATACTCAAAGTATTATTAATAATGTAACCAACAAAAACTTTCACCCTCGATATACTGACATGTGTTTTCTTGTACAGTTGTATTTGTTTCACATAAATGTATCCTTTAGCTCATCTGCAATACACATATAATCCCATATACCCAATGTACGTATATATATACACTAGCTGACCCGGCGGAACTTCAAACCGACTAAAAGTAAATGAATGGCGTGTTACCAGTAGGTGAACTTAATTTAGAATTTTATTCACACAATAATAGCTGAACTTATAATCATATTTTAAGTGCACTCGGACATACAATATGTTTGGTTTTCCCTCTGGTGCGTACACAAATAAATCGGAAGGTTTTCCGACGTGTGAACAAGCCACATACAGCTGTTAATGTTAGAAGCATGCATTTTTAAAATTATGTCCAATTATTTTAACTTTGTTGAGTGTTGCTTGGCAACCAAAATTCGTAATGAATTCAATAAAGTTGTCTTAGGATAAGATAAGATAGAAAATCATATTTTATATTAATTGGCAGTTGAAAAATACACGTTGAAAAAAGTTGTTATTCCGTCGGGGATCTATTTTGCTAAAAACATAGCGCAGTTTTTTAGGTTAATATTTTTCTGCTAAAATTATTTGGTTTTGGGGTGTCACGTGCCCTCTCCGCCCCTCTGGCCGCTTTTAAGACTTACTATGCCTTAAACCTTTCCAGGAATGTACTCAACTACTTCCCAAAGTTTCATAGCGATCGGATCAGTGGTTTAGTAATACATAAGACCCATACACATACATACATACACACATTCATACATGCATACATATAAGAAGGCTTTTACTTTATAATAAATATTATTTATTTATCTTATAAATTATTACACCTATATATAATGTATAAATATGATTTTTGTTGGATAAACTGTATAAACAACATTCCTTGAAACGATTGACCGAGTCAGGATCAAAAAGCAAATTGTTCATGCAATTATTTTAAATATTAAAATAACTGAACATTATCCATGTTACTAGGACTGCCCCTGATACTGAACTCTTGTTTAAGCACGTCAGTTGGCTGTTATTAAATTAAAAAGATTTATTTTTATTTGGCTATACTTTACCAGACGTGACATTAAATTCCCAGTTGACTGGATTTTTAATTACATTTAAGCTCGGCATAGTGATATACAATATCAAGAGCACAGTGGTACAATATATTACAATAAAAGTATTTGCAAAATTAATAATAATATTCACAAAAACGAATATTAAAAGTTACCTTGTGTACATTTTGATGACCATGTCATCATGATCGGGAGGTCCTTTTATAATATTACAATGTAAAACAATAATTTATGAACTAGTCTAGCCTGTAGCCTAGTGAAAAACAATTATAATAAGGCAAAACATTAAAATTTAAAACATTTAAATTATTTTCAGTGAATATATGAAGAAGTTTTATTTATAAATGTATTTTACAGTGTTATTTTCTTCATCGTGTGTATATTTGTTTAAATTTAACACAAAAGTAAATAAATGTTTTAGATTTACTGTCCATAAAAAAGCAATCAACGTTCTCCGATCGACATTTGCCACTCGCTGTAGCATACTCAAGTTATCTCTGAAGAATAAATACGAAATACGTATAAAATCCAAAGTTACAGCAATTACAGGTCGATATAAAAAGCGCAAGACAGTTCCCCACTCCGTCTTCACCCCGTTTGGAAGTGCTTTCCTATCCAACTTTAATATAAAGAGCTTTCCGATTGTTTAATGACGTCACATGTCTTATTTATTACATTAGAGTAACCATTAGAGTTACATTACATAAGAGTTACGAATTTAACTAAGAGTTTATTAATAAAATAGTAAATACATGTTTTATATTAAACTCTAAATTTAAATGCAGTTTGCAAAATGTAGATGACTCAACTGAGGGGTAGTTTGCAATATGGTGTATAGTTGTGTAGATCGCCATATTTGTGTGTTTGTCTTAAAATTTCCGCGTTTCCCGCCAGATCGTGCTAGAGCATGTAATTATTTTTTTAAATATATTGTTTCAGTTTTGAAATAATCTATAAATCCTCCCCAATATAAGAAGGCAAGCACATAAAAGTTATTGCAGTAACAATGGGTCTGTGAGATTTATTTTTCAGGATGTTGTCTAGAGGCTTACGTTACTACGACTGTCGGCTGTCGTGGCGTATTTAGTATAAACTTTATGTAGATCTCAGCATATGGAAATTATTCGAGTAATTATTTCCATTTGTTATATAACTTACAGTTCTTTAAAATAATTCTTATTATATAGTAAAAGCACGAAAGAAACAGAATATTCTATGTTAAATACTGAAATCATTCAATAAACAGTCGACAGGTGATTGTATCTTTAGGATGTGTGTGTGTGTGTGTGTGTGTGTGTGTGTGTGTATTTGTGTGTATGTGTGTGTTTGTGTGTGTGTGTGTGTGTGTGTGTGTGTGTGTGTGTGTGTGTGTGTGTGTGTGTGTGTGTGTGTGTGTGTGTGTGTGTGTGTGTGTGTGTGTGTGTGTGTGTGTGTGTGTGTGTGTGTGTGTGTGTGTGTGTGTATTTATCTTCACAGGTATCCCCAGCATCAGTTGTACAAGAATTCGCAAATCTGAAAAACATTCATAACCTGGAATGCCCTAGATGATCGATTAGGTAGGTTGATGTATAGATATTGACTGCCTCAACCCCTGATTGGGACCTGTTGCATGCTACATTTGCGTCTACTTTTATTAAGAAAAATAATTTATATCGAAAACTATTTTCTGAAACAAATCTTGCATTCTAATACACATAAATAATATTTTATATGTGCGTCATTTATTTCAATTCAATACGTAACGATAAATGTTTTCATTTGTCTAATTTGGGGAAAAATATTATTTACAGTATTTATTAAGAAAGGAAGCCATAAGAATAAACATTCATATATATATATATATATATATATATATATATATATATATATATATATATATATATACTCACCATGAGGGGGGAACTTTTATGATTTCCGTTTATACGTCCTCATGATATAAGCAAGACGAAAAATATTAAAACTTGCCCCAAAATTAAAACATATTGATAAAATAAAATGACCTCAGTCTAAAATATGTGCACAAAACTGGATACACTCAAGAAGACCGCTCTATGTTATAAAACTGCATGACAAGATAGCTACAATGTAACCGGTTAGGATTGGTTGAATATAAGCAAAATACTATACTGGAGTCATTCAACGAAAGCTACCCGGTTGCCATAAGTTGCACCGCATCATACCTTATCTTTTGTTGCAAACGCATCGTTGTGACACTTCCACCGTCACAAAATAGAGCCTTTTCTCGCTGTCAACCGGTTAGCTTTCATTAGAAACCTTTATTTTTATTATAAATAAACCTAACCCAAACGAATATTTCATTATATTTTCATACAATATATTATAGAGATAGATTCGTAATGAACCTATGAGTGTACAAAATTTTGTGTCTGTTTCTAGAGGTGAAACTTATTTTTATTTTTCCTAAAATTTAACGTACAATGTAGAACTGAATAAATCCTACATATTATTTGATCCATTTTTTAAAATATGAATTCTTCTGAAATTGCATCAATTGTTATTGAAACTGTCAGATGTATTTTGGGAGCATATTACGCTGTTTGGGAAAGTAATGCGCTGATTGAGAACCTAATACGCTGTTTGGGAATCTAATACACTGTTTAGGAACCTAATACGCTGTTTAGAAAACTAATACGCTGTTTAGGAACCTAATACGCTGTTTGTGAACCTAATACGCTATTTGAGAACCTAATACACTGTTTGGGAACCTAATACGCTGCTTGGGAACCTAATACGCTGTTTGGGAATTTAATCCGCTGTTTGTGTACCTAATCCTCTGTTTGTACAACCTAATACGCTGTTTGAGAACCTAATACGCATGCTTAGAACCTAGTACGCTGTTTGGGAACCTAATACGCTGTTTGAAAACCTAATACGCTGCTTGGGAACCAAATATGCATGCTTAGAACCTAGTACGCTGTTTGGGAACCTAATACGCTGTTTGAGAACCTAATACGCTGTTTAAGAACCTAATACGCTGTTTGGGAACCTAATACGCTGTTTGGGAACCTAATCCGCATGCTTAGAACCTAGTACGCTGTTTGGGAACCTAATACGCTGTTTGAGAACCTAATACACTGCTTGGGAACCTAATACGCTGTTTGGGAACCTAATACGCTGTTTGAGAACCTAATACGCTTCTTGGGAACCTAATACGCTGTTTGGGAACCTAATACGCATGATTAGAACCTAGTACGCTGTTTGGGAACCTAATACGCTGTTTGAGAACCTAATACGCTGCTTGGGAAACTAATACGCTATTTAGGAACCTAATACGATGTTTGTGAAACTAATACACTGTTTGGAGATCCAATACGCTGTTTGCGAACCTAATACGCATGCTTAAAACCTAGTATGCTGTTTGGGAACCTAATACGCTGTTTTAGAACCTAATACGCTGCTTGGGAACCAAATCCGCAAGCTTAGAACCTAGTACGCTGTTTGGGAACCTAATACGCTGTTTGAGAACCTAATACGCTGCTTGGGAACCTAATACGCTGTTTGGGAACCTAATACGCATGATTAGAACCTAGTACGCTGTTTGGGAACCTAATACGCTGTTTGAGAACCAAATACGCTGCTTGGGAACCTAATACGCTTTTTGGGAAACTAATACGCTGTTTGGGAACCTAAAACGCATTTTGGGAACCTAATACGCATGCTTAGAACCTAGTACGCTGTTTGGGAACCTAATACGCTGTTTGAGAACCTAATACGCTGCTTGGGAACCTAATACGCTCTTTGGGAACCTAATACGCTGTTTGGGAACTTAATACGCTATTTAGGAACCTAATACGCTGTTTGTGAAACTAATACACTGTTTGGAGATCTAATACGCTGTTTGCGAAACTAATACGCAAGCTTAGAACCTAGTATGCTGTTTGGGAACCTAATACGCTGTTTGAGAACCTAATACGCTGCTTGGGAACCTAATACGCTGTTTGGGAACCTAATACGCTCTTTGGGAACCTAATACGCTGTTTGGGAACTTAATACGTTGCTTGGGAACCTAATATTGGGAAAAACATACGCTATTTAGGAACCTAATACGCTGTTTGTGAAACTAACACACTGTTTGGGACTCTAATACGCTGTTTATGAACCTAATACACTGTTTGGGAATCTAATACGCTGTTTGTGAACCTAAAACGCTTTTGGAAACCTAATACGCTGTTTGGGAACCTATTACGCTGTTTGGGAACCTAACCCGCTGTTTGTGAACCTAATACGCTGTTTTGGAACCTAATACGTTGTTTTATTACACTGTTTGGGAACCTAATCCACTATTTGTGACCCTAATACGCTGTTTGGAAACCTAATACGCGGTTTGGGAGCCTAATACGTTATTTGGGAACCTCATACGCTGTTTGGAAATCTAATACGCTGTTTGGGAACCTCATACGCATGCTTAGAACCTAGTACGCTGTTTGGGAACCTAATACGCTGTTTGAGAACCTATTTCGCTGCTTGGGAACCTAATACGCTATTTGGGAACCTAATACGCATGCTTAGAACCTAGTACGCTGTTTGGGAACCTAATACGCTGTTTGAGAACCTAATACGCTCTTTGGGAACCATACGCCGTTTGGGAACCTAAAACGCTGTTTGGGAACCTAATACGCATGCTTAGAACTTAGTACGCTGTTTGGGAACCTAATACGCTGCTTGGGAACCTAATACGCTGTTTGGGAACCTAATACGCTGTTTGGGAACCTATTACGCTATTTAGGAACCTAATATGCTGTTTATGAACCTAATACACTGTTTGGGAATCTAATACGCTGTTTGTGAACCTAATACACTGTTTGGGAATCTAATACGCTGTTTGTGAACCTAAAACGCTTTGGAAACCTAATACGCTGTTTGGGAAAAACATACGCTATTTAGGAACCTAATACGCTGTTTGTGAAACTAATACTCTGTTTGGGAACCTAATACGCTCTTTATGAACCTAATACACTGTTTGGGAATCTAATACGCTGTTTGTGAACCTAAAACGCTTTGGAAACCTAATACGCTGTTTGGGAACCTACTACGCTCTTTGGGAACCTAATCCGCTGTTTGTGAACCTAATACGCTGTTTTGTAACCTAATACGTTGTTTTAATACACTGTTTGGGAACCTAATCAACTGTTTGGGAACCTAATACGATGTTTGGGAACCTAATACGCTGTTTGGGAACCTAATACGCTCTTTGGGAACCATACGCCGTTTGGAAACCTAATACGCGGTTTGGGAGTCTAATACTTTATTTGGGTATCTCATACGCTTTTGGAAACCTAATACGCTGTTTGGGAACCTACTACGCTGTTTGGGAACCTAATCCGCTGTTTGTGAACCTAATACGCTGTTTTGGAACCTAATACGTTGTTTTAGTACACTGTTTGGGAACCTAATACACCGTTTGGGAACCTAATCCGTTGTTTGGGAACCATACACTGTTTGGAAACCTAATACGCGGTTTGGGAGCCTAATACGTTATTTGGGAACCTCATACGCTGTTTGGAAATCTAATACGCTGTTTGGAAATCTAATACGCTGTTTGGGAACCTAATACGCATGCTTAGAACCTAGTACGCTGTTTGGGAACCTAATACGCTGTTTGAGAACCTAATTCGCTGCTTCGGAACCTAATACGCTGTTTGGGAACCTAATACGCATGCTTAGAACCTAGCACGCTATTGGGGAACCTAATACGCTTTTGTAGAACCTAATACGCTGCTTGGGAACCTAATACGCTGTTTGGGAACCTAATACGCATGTTTAGAACCTAGTACGCTGTTTGGAAACCTAATACGCATGCTTAGAACCTAGTACGCTATTTGGGAACCTAATACGCTGTTTTAGAACCTAATACGCTGCTTGGGAACCAAATCCGCAAGCTTAGAACCTAGTACGCTGTTTGGGAACCTAATACGCTGTTTGAGAACCTAATACGCTGCTTGGGAACTTAATACGCTGTTTGGGAACCTAATACGCATGATTAGAACCTAGTACGCTGTTTGGGAACCTAATACGCTGTTTGAGAACCTAATACGCTGCTTGGGAAACTAATACGCTGTTTGGGAACCTAATACGCTATTTAGGAACCTAATACGCTGTTTGTGAAACTAATACACTGTTTGGAGATCCAATACGCTGTTGTGAACCTAATACGCATGCTTAGAACCTAATACGCTATTTGGGAACCTAATACGCATGCTTAGAACCTAGTACGCTGTTTGGGAACCTAATACGCTGTTTGAGAACCTAATACGGTCTTTGGGAACCATACGCCGTTTGGGAACCTAAAACGCTGTTTGGGAACCTAATACGCATGCTTAGAACTTAGTACGCTGTTTGGGAACCTAATACGCTGCTTGGGAACCTAATACGCTGTTTGGGAACCTAATACGCTGTTTGGGAACCTATTACGCTATTTAGGAACCTAATACGCTGTTTATGAACCTAATACACTGTTTGGGAATCTAATACGCTGTTTGTGAACCTAATACACTGTTTGGGAATCTAATACGCTGTTTGTGAACCTAAAACGCTTTGGAAACCTAATACGCTGTTTGGGAAAAACATACGCTATTTAGGAACCTAATACGCTGTTTGTGAAACTAATACACTGTTTGGGAACCTAATACGCTCTTTATGAACCTAATACACTGTTTGGGAATCTAATACGCTGTTTGTGAACCTAAAACGCTTTGGAAACCTAATACGCTGTTTGGGAACCTACTACGCTCTTTGGGAACCTAATCCGCTGTTTGTGAACCTAATACGCTGTTTTGTAACCTAATACGTTGTTTTAATACACTGTTTGGGAACCTAATCAACTGTTTGGGAACCTAATACGATGTTTGGGAACCTAATACGCTGTTTGGGAACCTAATACGCTCTTTGGGAACCATACGCCGTTTGGAAACCTAATACGCGGTTTGGGAGTCTAATACTTTATTTGGGTATCTCATACGCTGTTTGGAAATCTAATACGCTATTTGGGAACCTAATACACTGTTTGGGAATCTAATACGTTGTTTGTGAACTTAAAACGCTTTTGGAAACCTAATACGCTGTTTGGGAACCTACTACGCTGTTTGGGAACCTAATCCGCTGTTTGTGAACCTAATACGCTGTTTTGGAACCTAATACGTTGTTTTAGTACACTGTTTGGGAACCTAATCCACTGTTTGTGAACCTAATACGCTGTTTGGGAACCTAATACACCGTTTGGGAACCTAATCCGTTGTTTGGGAACCATACACTGTTTGGAAACCTAATACGCGGTTTGGGAGCCTAATACGTTATTTGGGAACCTCATACGCTGTTTGGAAATCTAATACGCTGTTTGGAAATCTAATACGCTGTTTGGGAACCTAATACGCATGCTTAGAACCTAGTACGCTGTTTGGGAACCTAATACGCTGTTTGAGAACCTAATTCGCTGCTTCGGAACCTAATACGCTGTTTGGGAACCTAATACGCATGCTTAGAACCTAGCACGCTATTGGGGAACCTAATACGCTTTTGTAGAACCTAATACGCTGTTTGGAAACCTAATACGCGGTTTGGGAGCCTAATACGTTATTTGGGAACCTCATACGCTGTTTGGAAATCTAATACGCTGTTTGGGAACCTCATACGCATGCTTAGAACCTAGTACGCTGTTTGGGAACCTAATACGCTGTTTGAGAACCTATTTCGCTGCTTGGGAACCTAATACGCTATTTGGGAACCTAATACGCATGCTTAGAACCTAGTACGCTGTTTGGGAACCTAATACGCTGTTTGAGAACCTAATACGCTCTTTGGGAACCATACGCCGTTTGGGAACCTAAAACGCTGTTTGGGAACCTAATACGCATGCTTAGAACTTAGTACGCTGTTTGGGAACCTAATACGCTGCTTGGGAACCTAATACGCTGTTTGGGAACCTAATACGCTGTTTGGGAACCTATTACGCTATTTAGGAACCTAATATGCTGTTTATGAACCTAATACACTGTTTGGGAATCTAATACGCTGTTTGTGAACCTAATACACTGTTTGGGAATCTAATACGCTGTTTGTGAACCTAAAACGCTTTGGAAACCTAATACGCTGTTTGGGAAAAACATACGCTATTTAGGAACCTAATACGCTGTTTGTGAAACTAATACTATGTTTGGGAACCTAATACGCTCTTTATGAACCTAATACACTGTTTGGGAATCTAATACGCTGTTTGTGAACCTAAAACGCTTTGGAAACCTAATACGCTGTTTGGGAACCTACTACGCTCTTTGGGAACCTAATCCGCTGTTTGTGAACCTAATACGCTGTTTTGTAACCTAATACGTTGTTTTAATACACTGTTTGGGAACCTAATCAACTGTTTGGGAACCTAATACGATGTTTGGGAACCTAATACGCTGTTTGGGAACCTAATACGCTCTTTGGGAACCATACGCCGTTTGGAAACCTAATACGCGGTTTGGGAGTCTAATACTTTATTTGGGTATCTCATACGCTTTTGGAAACCTAATACGCTGTTTGGGAACCTACTACGCTGTTTGGGAACCTAATCCGCTGTTTGTGAACCTAATACGCTGTTTTGGAACCTAATACGTTGTTTTAGTACACTGTTTGGGAACCTAATACACCGTTTGGGAACCTAATCCGTTGTTTGGGAACCATACACTGTTTGGAAACCTAATACGCGGTTTGGGAGCCTAATACGTTATTTGGGAACCTCATACGCTGTTTGGAAATCTAATACGCTGTTTGGAAATCTAATACGCTGTTTGGGAACCTAATACGCATGCTTAGAACCTAGTACGCTGTTTGGGAACCTAATACGCTGTTTGAGAACCTAATACGCTGCTTCGGAACCTAATACGCTGTTTGGGAACCTAATACGCATGCTTAGAACCTAGCACGCTATTGGGGAACCTAATACGCTTTTGTAGAACCTAATACGCTGCTTGGGAACCTAATACGCTGTTTGGGAACCTAATACGCATGTTTAGAACCTAGTACGCTGTTTGGAAACCTAATACGCATGCTTAGAACCTAGTACGCTATTTGGGAACCTAATACGCTGTTTTAGAACCTAATACGCTGCTTGGGAACCAAATCCGCAAGCTTAGAACCTAGTACGCTGTTTGGGAACCTAATACGCTGTTTGAGAACCTAATACGCTGCTTGGGAACTTAATACGCTGTTTGGGAACCTAATACGCATGATTAGAACCTAGTACGCTGTTTGGGAACCTAATACGCTGTTTGAGAACCTAATACGCTGCTTGGGAAACTAATACGCTGTTTGGGAACCTAATACGCTATTTAGGAACCTAATACGCTGTTTGTGAAACTAATACACTGTTTGGAGATCCAATACGCTGTTGTGAACCTAATACGCATGCTTAGAACCTAATACGCTATTTGGGAACCTAATACGCATGCTTAGAACCTAGTACGCTGTTTGGGAACCTAATACGCTGTTTGAGAACCTAATACGGTCTTTGGGAACCATACGCCGTTTGGGAACCTAAAACGCTGTTTGGGAACCTAATACGCATGCTTAGAACTTAGTACGCTGTTTGGGAACCTAATACGCTGCTTGGGAACCTAATACGCTGTTTGGGAACCTAATACGCTGTTTGGGAACCTATTACGCTATTTAGGAACCTAATACGCTGTTTATGAACCTAATACACTGTTTGGGAATCTAATACGCTGTTTGTGAACCTAATACACTGTTTGGGAATCTAATACGCTGTTTGTGAACCTAAAACGCTTTGGAAACCTAATACGCTGTTTGGGAAAAACATACGCTATTTAGGAACCTAATACGCTGTTTGTGAAACTAATACACTGTTTGGGAACCTAATACGCTCTTTATGAACCTAATACACTGTTTGGGAATCTAATACGCTGTTTGTGAACCTAAAACGCTTTGGAAACCTAATACGCTGTTTGGGAACCTACTACGCTCTTTGGGAACCTAATCCGCTGTTTGTGAACCTAATACGCTGTTTTGTAACCTAATACGTTGTTTTAATACACTGTTTGGGAACCTAATCAACTGTTTGGGAACCTAATACGATGTTTGGGAACCTAATACGCTGTTTGGGAACCTAATACGCTCTTTGGGAACCATACGCCGTTTGGAAACCTAATACGCGGTTTGGGAGTCTAATACTTTATTTGGGTATCTCATACGCTGTTTGGAAATCTAATACGCTATTTGGGAACCTAATACACTGTTTGGGAATCTAATACGTTGTTTGTGAACTTAAAACGCTTTTGGAAACCTAATACGCTGTTTGGGAACCTACTACGCTGTTTGGGAACCTAATCCGCTGTTTGTGAACCTAATACGCTGTTTTGGAACCTAATACGTTGTTTTAGTACACTGTTTGGGAACCTAATCCACTGTTTGTGAACCTAATACGCTGTTTGGGAACCTAATACACCGTTTGGGAACCTAATCCGTTGTTTGGGAACCATACACTGTTTGGAAACCTAATACGCGGTTTGGGAGCCTAATACGTTATTTGGGAACCTCATACGCTGTTTGGAAATCTAATACGCTGTTTGGAAATCTAATACGCTGTTTGGGAACCTAATACGCATGCTTAGAACCTAGTACGCTGTTTGGGAACCTAATACGCTGTTTGAGAACCTAATTCGCTGCTTCGGAACCTAATACGCTGTTTGGGAACCTAATACGCATGCTTAGAACCTAGCACGCTATTGGGGAACCTAATACGCTTTTGTAGAACCTAATACGCTGCTTGGGAACCTAATACGCTGTTTGGGAACCTAATACGCATGTTTAGAACCTAGTACGCTGTTTGGGAACCTAATACGCATGCTTAGAACCTAGTACGCTATTTGGGAACCTAATACGCTGTTTGAGAACCTAATACGCTGCTTGGGAACTTAATACGCTGTTTGGGAACCTAATACGCATGATTAGAACCTAGTACGCTGTTTGGGAACCTAATACGCTGTTTGAGAACCTAATACGCTGCTTGGGAAACTAATACGCTGTTTGGGAACCTAATACGCTATTTAGGAACCTAATACGCTGTTTGTGAAACTAATACACTGTTTGGAGATCCAATACGCTGTTGTGAACCTAATACGCATGCTTAGAACCTAATACGCTATTTGGGAACCTAATACGCATGCTTAGAACCTAGTACGCTGTTTGGGAACCTAATACGCTGTTTGAGAACCTAATACGGTCTTTGGGAACCATACGCCGTTTGGGAACCTAAAACGCTGTTTGGGAACCTAATACGCATGCTTAGAACTTAGTACGCTGTTTGGGAACCTAATACGCTGCTTGGGAACCTAATACGCTGTTTGGGAACCTAATACGCTGTTTGGGAACCTATTACGCTATTTAGGAACCTAATACGCTGTTTATGAACCTAATACACTGTTTGGGAATCTAATACGCTGTTTGTGAACCTAATACACTGTTTGGGAATCTAATACGCTGTTTGTGAACCTAAAACGCTTTGGAAACCTAATACGCTGTTTGGGAAAAACATACGCTATTTAGGAACCTAATACGCTGTTTGTGAAACTAATACACTGTTTGGGAACCTAATACGCTCTTTATGAACCTAATACACTGTTTGGGAATCTAATACGCTGTTTGTGAACCTAAAACGCTTTGGAAACCTAATACGCTGTTTGGGAACCTACTACGCTCTTTGGGAACCTAATCCGCTGTTTGTGAACCTAATACGCTGTTTTGTAACCTAATACGTTGTTTTAATACACTGTTTGGGAACCTAATCAACTGTTTGGGAACCTAATACGATGTTTGGGAACCTAATACGCTGTTTGGGAACCTAATACGCTCTTTGGGAACCATACGCCGTTTGGAAACCTAATACGCGGTTTGGGAGTCTAATACTTTATTTGGGTATCTCATACGCTGTTTGGAAATCTAATACGCTATTTGGGAACCTAATACACTGTTTGGGAATCTAATACGTTGTTTGTGAACTTAAAACGCTTTTGGAAACCTAATACGCTGTTTGGGAACCTACTACGCTGTTTGGGAACCTAATCCGCTGTTTGTGAACCTAATACGCTGTTTTGGAACCTAATACGTTGTTTTAGTACACTGTTTGGGAACCTAATCCACTGTTTGTGAACCTAATACGCTGTTTGGGAACCTAATACACCGTTTGGGAACCTAATCCGTTGTTTGGGAACCATACACTGTTTGGAAACCTAATACGCGGTTTGGGAGCCTAATACGTTATTTGGGAACCTCATACGCTGTTTGGAAATCTAATACGCTGTTTGGAAATCTAATACGCTGTTTGGGAACCTAATACGCATGCTTAGAACCTAGTACGCTGTTTGGGAACCTAATACGCTGTTTGAGAACCTAATTCGCTGCTTCGGAACCTAATACGCTGTTTGGGAACCTAATACGCATGCTTAGAACCTAGCACGCTATTGGGGAACCTAATACGCTTTTGTAGAACCTAATACGCTGCTTGGGAACCTAATACGCTGTTTGGGAACCTAATACGCATGTTTAGAACCTAGTACGCTGTTTGGGAACCTAATACGCATGCTTAGAACCTAGTACGCTATTTGGGAACCTAATACGCTGTTTTAGAACCTAATACGCTGCTTGGGAACCAAATCCGCAAGCTTAGAACCTAGTACGCTGTTTGGGAACCTAATACGCTGTTTGAGAACCTAATACGCTGCTTGGGAACCTAATACGCTGTTTGGGAACCTAATACGCATGATTAGAACCTAGTACGCTGTTTGGGAACCTAATACGCTGTTTGAGAACCTAATACGCTGCTTGGGAAACTAATACGCTGTTTGGGAACCTAATACGCTATTTAGGAACCTAATACGCTGTTTGTGAAACTAATACACTGTTTGGAGATCCAATACGCTGTTTGTGAACCTAATACGCATGCTTAGAACCTAGTATGCTGTTTGGGAACCTAATACGCTGTTTGAGAACCTAATACTCTGCTTGGGAACCTAATACGCTGTTTGGAAACCTAATACGCTCTTTGGGAAAATAATATGCTGTTTGGGAACTTAATACGCTGTTTGGGAACCTAATCCGCTGTTTATGAACCTAATACGCCGTTTTGAAACCTAATACGTTGTTTTAATACACTGTTTGGGAACCTAATCAACTGTTTGGGAACCTAATACGCTGTTTGGGAATCTAATACGCTGTTTGGGAACCTAATCCGTTGTTTGGGAACCATACGCTGTTTGGAAACCTAATACGCAGTTTGGGAGCCTAATACTTTATTTGGGAACCTCATACGCTGTTTGGAAATCTAATACGCTGTTTGGGAACCTAATACGCATGCTTAGAACCTAGTACGTTGTTTAGGAACCTAATACGCTGTTTGGGAAAAACATACGCTATTTAGGAACCTAATACGCTGTTTGTGAAACTAATACACTGTTTGGGAAACTAATACTCTGTTTATGAACTTAAAACGCTTTTGGAAACCTAATACGCTGTTTGGGAACCTAATCCGCTGTTTGTGAACCTAATACGCTGTTTGGGAACCTAATACGCTGTTTGGGAACCTAATCCGTTGTTTGGGAACCATACGCTGTTTGGAAACCTAATACGCGGTTTGGGAGCCTAATACGTTATTTGTAAACCTAATACGCTGTTTGGGAACCTAATACGCTGTTTGGGAACCTAATCCGTTGTTTGGGAACCATACGCTGTTTTGGAAATCTAATACGCTGTTTGGGAACCTAATACGCATGCTTAGAACCTAGTATGCTGTTTGGGAACCTAATACGCTGTTTGAGAACCTAATACGTTGCTTGGGAACCAAATACGCTTTTTGGGAACCTAATACGCTCTTTGGGAACCTAATACGCTGTTTGGGAACCTAATAAGGTGTTTGCGAACTTAATACGCTTTTTGAGAACCTAATTCGCTGTTTGGGAACCTAATACGCTATTTAGAAACTTAATACGTTGTTTGGGAACCTAATACGCTGTTTGGGAACCTTATAAGCTGTTTGAGAACCTAATACGTTCTTTTAATACACTGTTTGGGAACCTAATCCGCTGTTTGTGAACCTAATATGCTGTTTGGGAACCTAATACGCTGTTTGGGAACGTAATACCTTGTTTGAGAACCTAATACGCCTTTTGCACCTTTGCCTGGTATCAAGTAAAGGAATACACAACAATAAAAGAAGAGGCTACTGGATTTAGCCCAAGTGGTGAGTGTTTATCAATACGGGGTGAGCAGACGATGTTTTTATAACCTCAGGGATCTGAACGCCAATGAACTGAGGTTAACTTATCTATCTCAAGGCATCCATTTTGTACCCCTTTTTATTTCTGCAGTGTTCTCAGCCAGATTTATATTTTAAGTATTTTCTTACTTTAAGTAAAATACTGTTTAATTTTATGAAATTATTAGACCTCGCCCAAAATATTAAATTTTTATCTGTACGTTTTTACTTTCGTGACGGAATTAATTATATTTTCGGTTTTTAGTAGTAAATTTTGCTCAATTTTAGTGATTTCAATGTAATTTTGTTTTATATAAACCAAAAAAATATTTTCATAAGCATTTTTTCTTAACAAAATATTTTTTCCTAAACACGATAAATTCCAAATCACCCTAATTTATAATTTTATATCATAATGTTTTATACTTTGACATTTTAAAAATAAATATTGCCAAAAAATGTGTTGTCTTAATTTTCGTTGGTAGAGATAACCTATAGTTTATTACAAGACCTTAGTAAAGTTTATTATAAAAGAATGGTGCGGTTTTGAACATGGTTTAAAATAAAACCGCATTACTTACAATTAATGTTGTTTATTTATATAATTTGTCGACTCAAAGAGCTTATTTTACAGAATTAATAAATTTCAGTATGTGCGCCTTTAGTCGCTCGACAAATGTCCAAATGATACTCAACTTCTCTCCAAACATTCGTTAACATTTCTTTGGTTGTTGTTGTCTTTGCTTCATTAATCCTGGTTTCTTAGGGGTTCAGAACGCGAATTTTTGTGGACAAAAGCGTTCTTGATTTACCCCCCCCCCAAAGTGTCAGGTCTCTGGACTCCTTGGAGGTCACAGCATAGGTCATTGCCGGTCTATCTATCAATGTCAAAATTTTTCGTTCAAATGACCAATGCACTGAAGCGTAGGGTAGCACCATCGTGCTAGAAACCTTTAGGTTGGAGGCTTACAGAGATACCAATATAACATCTAGAAATTTACCTACAATCTTCCTACGAATTATTGTAACCGCCATTTTTTTATGATAATCGTGTATTTAAAAACATAAGTATCCGAACGTTTTCTGATATTGAGACTCGAAGTACGTATGTCATTGCAAGAACTACGTGGAAGCTACTCGTTCAATTCCGCAATCGGATGGTTTACACAGGAATATTTTTCATCTTTATTTAAACCGTATACTTTGAAGCTACAGATAGAAAGTAACGTAATATAACATCGAACAGCAATCATAAAGAATTACAAAGTAAAGTAGCGGTTTTGTAAGACGGGATATGTTTGTAAGACGATGATAATTGTATGTTATAAGCATTACTTTATGTTTGCAATATTTAAAATTAACTTTTTTTATAGAAAGAATTTCATTTAACATATATAAAACCGAACGAATTTATGTTAAAGATGAAAAATAAAGAAGAACAAGATAGAAATAAAAGAAGAAATGTGGAAAAACAAGAAGAAGACGAAAGAGGAGGAGCAGGAGAATGAGGAGAACAAGAAGGATAAGAAAATGAAGCAAAGAAAGGAAAAGGTAGAAAAACAAGAAGAAGACGAAAGAGGAGGAGCAGGAGAATGAGGAGAACAAGAAGGAAAAGAAAATGAAGCAAAGAAAGGAAAAGGTAGAAAAACAAGAATAAGACGAAAGAGGAGGAGCAGGAGAATGAGGAGAACAAGAAGGATAATAAAATGAAGCAAAGAAAGAAAAAGGTAGAAAAACAAGAAGAATGAGAGAAAATTAAGGAGTAAAAGTAGAAGAAAGAGGAGAATAGGAAGAAAAAGAAGGTGGAGATATTTTCTATCATCAAACCATATGTAAAAATTACACACCTCATTTTACATACATAATATGTAATAATAATAATGCATACATATATATCGCGAAGTAATTAACTCCAAGCACTATAACACGACGCAGAATTCGGGATGAACGTAAACAAACCAGCGACTCCACAATAACTCTGGCTAATCTTGTCAGAAGGCTCTTAATATTTACAGCCTGATAATTCCCTTTTATAGGCAACGTGGGAGTTAACACAGATTGTAAACTGTTACATCATAGCAAAATGTTTGCTACACGCCAGATAGCTCTGTTGTAAATGTATAAATCATAGAAAGTGGCGGCCTATAAATTATCTCGTAATACCCCAAGAGGGAAATCTGTTTTAAGTTCAAGTCAAATGGGGTTACACTCTTCTCTCTCTTTCTGTGTCTGTCTCTCTCTAACTCTCCCTCTCTCTCTCTCTCTCTCTCTCTCCCTTTCTCTCTCTCTCTCGCTCTTCCTCTTCTATCTCTCTCCTCCAGAATTATCTATATTATTATTGTTTTTTTTACTGTGCCTTGCTCAAGTAAACACTAAAGACTAAAGATTGCTGAAAACATTACTAAAGATTTCATTAAGCTATGCTTTCTCTCTTTATAGACAAACAACACCATTCGCAAATAAAACTATACAATAAGCTACTCCAAAACAACTTCAAGAAGCAGTTCTAACAAGATCAGTAAAGCATATCTAGAGTGTTTGGTCAAAAGAGTACAATTTAGCAAAATACCATAGTTCATAAAAGTGAATCTTGAAATCCTTTCAGTTATTTAAATTATATTTCTTTATTTAATAAAGATTTTTTAATCATAATAATATAAGAATTCTATATGATACTGTTAGATCAAACTGTGCTAAACACTTGAAATTCTAACCTACAAATTCTGCAAACTTCATAAAAAAAACTGACTTCACACAACCAAACAATACGAAATATCCAATCCATTTTATAGACTTCAACACCCAAATTCATTACAATTTGCACCTACGTTTTGGCTAATAAAACTCTCTTATAGGCCAATGTAGTTTCCTCAGCAAACTCAACAAAGAGGTCAGATACTGGAGGAGTTGACAATAAGGCAGCCGCATTCGGACAAAACGTAAGCGCTGCTGCAGATAAGTGTTTACGTATATATTAAAGTGTATTAGTCACTGAAGTTGGAGATGGAAACAAATATTAAGTTACCGTTTTTCTTATAAAAAACCTTTGTTTTTTTAAATATTATCGTGCAGTAATCATTACACTTTTGTGCTATATAAGGAACGATGCAAGTTTTCTGCTACAGATCATGCAGGATCCTTGGGGGCTAGGAAATGCTTATACTAAGGGATAATATATTACCTTTGTTAGTAGCTTGTTAGTGAAGCTTTATGGTAGTTCCTACTACGATTCAGTGCTGCTATCTATCAAAAAGTAGCATAACTGCAATTATGTCACTCTGACGCTTATTTCTGCTCTTCGCCCAAATCTCTGAGAAATAAGGCTTTCTCATTCGAGCTCTAACCGACTCATATATTTATTATAATATTTCTAATAAAATTATTTACAAAATATATAAACGTTAATATAAAATCAATTTATTTGCAAATTTCAACTGCTCTCCAATTAAATCCACTATGTAAGGTTCCTAAACGAAATGTCAGAAGTATGGTTAGTGTGATGCGACAGTGGTTCTATCCATCACCCTTGGTAACAGCTTTATACACGATACAGCCTCTTTGTGTACACAGTGCGTAATCCATCCTCGCTAATCTATCAGCCATGTGCATATGTTTGCACAGAGATATCGCTCATCAGGTAATACAGAGTGCATAGTAAAAGACAGAGGACCCGCGTATGGCTGAAGTAAAATCGTCCCTATGGGTTGAATGCGCATTTAGATGCCGCAAATGAAGAAGAGGACGAGATACTGGGAGGCAAATCTTCAATGTACTTCTTCATAACTATCTTTACTAAATACCCCTTTACAGCCGCCAAGCGTGGGGTATGTACCCTGGAGATAGTCTGCACACAAGATGTAACCCCCCAATATTTATCTTCTTTCACAAGAACGCAAACAGTACGCATTTTATTTTGTTCCTATTTTCCCTTGGTTATTATCTTTGGAAAGGTACTTAAGGCACTTTGGACTAAATTTATCAATAATTATTTAAAACCTAATGAATCAAACTTTCCATTTTGTCACGTTAGTAGCTTGCGGTCTAAGATTTATTAATTATTCTAGGCGCGTTAACAATCAAGTTGCAAGCGACGTTCCAGGCACCCCACAGAATCATTAATATAAATGTTGAAAACGTTTTTACACTATTTTTAATTTATTTTTTGATGTAATTAATTATTCTATAAAAGCATTCGTTTCAAACATCAAGAGTCAAAATACAAACAATAATATACTAACAACTTCCACAACAATCTAAAGGTAATTCTTAAGTAGATACATTGTTTACTTACAAAGTAGATTCTTTGTTTGTGAGTTTAAAATAATTAACTAATCATGCACAATGACTCACCAATTAATAATTTATTCATCGAATGCGTTTCGACGAAAATGTCATCATCAGTGAGTTACTACTTTAAAGAATTAATATTTGTAGCATTTTACAATTATCAGTTGTAATTTACATTTTGTGGCAGTTATAGCTCCCTAATGATGATAACATTGTTATTGAAACGCGTTTTAATCAATAAACTATTAACTGTGGATCAGTGTACATTATTAACTAATTATTACTGTAGTAACAGATGACAAATATTGGTAGAACTTCGAATTTATACACATGTTATTTTAAAATAGTTTCTAAACTAATCAAAACTGCTTTTTAAAACCCAGTGACCTGTAATATTTATAGTTTTACAAACATAAAGTTGTTGATACTTGGGAAATTTGTTTTTATTGAAGGAAGAAATAAGTGTAATAGGCCGAACAAAAAAAATATTTTTTTAAACATTTTAATTTTTCCTGGTATGTGTACTTTCAAAACATGTAGCCTAAGTATTTTTTTTTTACTAAATACACTTGAATATGTTCAAAATAATTTTATTTTAAATAGAAACATAGTATGTGTCAATATTTTTGTAGTTGTGTTGTAGAATCGGAACTGTAGCGTGGCTGATACATTTTTTTCAATGAATGTTTGTGAATTATGTTTGAAATGGAAGGGTATTATGGCTCTGCTAAGTTGGTCACCCTGTTCACTATCAGTTGAAAACTAGTTTACAGTTAGTTACAGCTGTTTTGTATGCTACACGTGTTTATAAATGAATATTTATATGTGAAACAATTAGGTTATGGCCTAGAGATAAAAGAGGTGGATAAATAAGGAGGAAATAAAAGCAAATTCTGGGCTATTTACTTTCCATACATTGCCTATGTCCGAAGGCGCCTGATGCGGTTTTAATAAAGCTAACGCTGATTTGGTTCGGAATTAAATGTAAGTAGAAAAAGCAGGAGTTCTGAAGCTGTGATACTCGTTTCTTCAGGGGTCAGATTGATGAAAAAATAAACCAATTTTTATCTCTTTCTGTTACGTAATCACCCAAGGTCATAATTTACTAATGGAATCTAACTGAATACTTGTGTGGTCAAGTTACTTGGATCTCACTATTTCATAGATCCTTTTTATTTAATGGTATTGAAAGTTTGAGCAACCTGACAACATTCCAGAAGGAAACACTGATAGAACTATCATGTGATCCGACGTTAAAAAAATATTTCAGTGCTATTTTTGGATCGGTGTTGGAAAGTAGTACCAGCAGCGTTAAAATACCTGTAAAGATTCTTATTGGGTTTTCAACTACATACCTGTGCGGAAGAGGGTTTTTGTGCTTAACATATCTAAAAAGTAAGTAAAAAACAAACTTAGTATTGGGTACGATTTAAGGTTGTACTTAACAAAACTTGAGCCGAACGTTGAGGACTTATGTAAAAAGAAGCAAGTCATTATTTCTCATTAACGTTTTGTAATGCGTTTCAAATATATTGTGTTTTTATGTAAAAAGTGTTTTTAATTTGACCGCCCCCCTAACAACAAAGCGAAACGCAAAATTTTAATTTTTCATGAAGGGGTACAGTCTTTGAAAAAGATTGAGAGCCCCTGACGTAAAGGACTAAGGCGTATAGTATGTTGGTTAGGGTTCTGCTTTTGGAATAAAATTAATAGGTTTATCTTAAGTAAGTACAGAGATAGTTGTAAGGCAATACTTTAATGAAGACATGGTCCAAAGCCAACATCGGTTCCGATGCAGCCCATTCAAATGAATTCCAATTTTTGTCGCATGAAGTCAAATCTTTCTAGCTAAATGTATACAATACATTAGTCACTGTATGGATTACTTTTAGTTTAGGCAAATGGGAGTTTGTTAGCTAGGTCAGTAGAGGTTTTTATACGATTTGCATAAGCAAATGCAATGTATTGATACAAACAAGCCCAGATTGAGTGTCCGGACGTTGCGAGGGATGTGAGGCGAAATAAACCTCTCGCAACAAAACGGGTTGATTTGTATTCGCAAAGGAAGTGTCCGCCATGAGGCGAACAGAAGCGGAATTAACGAGGGCTTAATTTGACCTTGTGCGCAATGGAGCATGTCTCAAAGTGTTATTGCCTGGTGTAATGGTGTGCATGATTCCATCCAACGGCTCAAGCGTGTGCCTTCGGGAAAACCTGCAAACGTCTTATTCTGTACATAATTCTGATTGTAAGATGTAAAGAAAATTGTAAGTATTGCGGACTTGTAGATGTCGCAGAAGTCACAAAATAAGCAAGTGCGGCGATTGGGACAGAAATGCGTCAATTATTGATGGAAATATTCATTACATTTACTTCAACGACTAATTTATACATTGATATTTACCACCATTGATATATTTTGTATACAATTCTGAATTTTATTCCAATTTAAACTGACAATAATTCGAATGCCTTGTGAAGCCAGTACAACATAATGGTCGAGAGAGGGGAATATATTATTGCAGCGACCAGGTTGCCCTAGCTGAGTATATTGATGATGCTAAATATTTGCTTGGAAAACTAGGGAAAGAATTAAACAAACGGGGTCTTGAAATTAATACTGGGAAAAGAGAATTCATGATAGGGTGTGCAGGACAAAATTTAAACATTGATGGAATCATTAGAAAAAAGACTACATAATACATTGACTGAAGAAACGATATAAAACACATATTGCAAAAAATAAGAGGAGAAATAATATAAGTAAACTAAATTCATTATTATGGAATAAGGGCAAAAAGAAAAGAACAAAAATACACGTATTTGCAACACTGTTGGTAAATACAATGAGTTACGGCTCTGTAGTCTGGACTGTGAACACGAGCACACAGAAACGCATAAATGCAATGGAAAACTCTTTCTGGAGAATATGTTGTAAATACAAAACCTATACAGGGCACAGTAGCGAAATTATAATAAATAAACAAACAATAACCCTTGCTACAAATATTTACACACTTTTTGATGTACATTTCCCTGACACAGTTAGCATCATCGACAGGTTATTGTTTGTTTAATTGTTGTAAATACACATTACAGGATCATAACAGACAGATTAAAAGAGATAATGAATATAAAGACGTCAGTTACATACACCATTGAAAGAAAGACGCATTCCTGGCACGACCAATATAAGAGAATTAATTTAACATGCATATACACGTGACAGAATCACAATATTAAGTTGCTTAATAGAAAGCTATATTAATTATTGAAATTAATTAATTAAATTTAATTATTGAATTTATAATCGAAAAAACTGTATTATTAGCAAATGTCATCCATAAAAGTTTTAACAAATGAATTTGAACTTGAGTGCAGGAATAAAAAGTATTTAACAAAAATTTAAACAAGATATGCATAAATAGGGAGTGTTTGAACAAATAGCAGAAATTGAAAAAGAAACCAATATATCATTACGGAATTTATTAGCAATAAAATCTAGAAGGCAGTGTGTCATTGAAGATAAAAAAGTCATGTTTAAGACAAGGAAACCAGCACGGCGTTATTGACAGTGAGTAACTTGATCCATTTGTTTCTATTTAAGAGTTAATGGAAAAACTGCGACATTCTGACTTGTTCCAACACACAATTCCGTTTACTTGCAAAACGATGACAGCTTGATTGACAGTGACTTGTACAAACACAGGAAAGTAGTCGGCTTCATACTGAGATTACGGTGCGATTTGAAAATGCTTGTTTTTACAGTGTTTGTTAATTTGGAACCTCTGATGTCACTTATATACATTTATATATATTACTAGTTGGTTCAAGGTTAAATCTTTGTAAACAAAACACTTGCAAGAAACTTTGTACTTAGATAACTATGCTGAGACAATGTTTGTATTAGAGCAAAGGTTTTCCCCTAGCAACCCATTGCGAGCCCCCAGGAGTTCACGTACCCCAGGTTGAGAACCATTGCACTAGAAGCTGTCATCCCTGACACGCGATACGCCTCAAATCATCCAAGGGGTTAAACTGTAAAGTCTTCATCGTGAGATGTATCAGTAAAACGAGCATATTCTACTCTTGGATATCAAGTCTCTTTTTGATCGCATAAGGCAGGGGTTCTCAAACTGTAGTACGCGTACCCCCTTAGGGATACGCGAAAATTTTCAATGGGTACGCGGGGCAGGTAATAAAAAACTTAACCATTTGTATTTCTTTCTTTTTCGTCCTACGATGTGATCCGATGTTGAAAAAAATATTTCAGTGCTACGTTGTTTGAATCTGTGTTGGAAAGCAGTGCCAAGAATTTTCAAAATACTGCTGTAAAGATTCTTATTGGATTTGCAACAACATACAGTACCTATGTGAAAAGGGTTTTCTAGCTTGACATACCTAAAAAGTAAGTAAAGAAACAAGCTTAGTATCGGGGACGATTTAAGGTTGTACCAAACCTGAGCCGAACATTGGGGAACTATGTAAAAAGAAGCAACTTATCCTTCTCTTTAATTTTTTGTAATGCGTTTCAAATATATTTCCAAACGTATTGTGTTTTTGCTATAAAAAGTGTTTTTAATTTAACCGCCCCTCCCCCCCCCCCAGCAACAACAAGGGAGTTAATTTTTAATTTAAGGCTGCAGTCTTTAAAAACGATTGAGAAACCCTGGAATAAGGTATGTCTTGGAGGCAGTATAATGAGGCAGTTTTAATTCTATGAGGTACATTTAATAGGGCCGTGCTAAACAGTTGTACGTTTCCGACGATGAGCCCTTATGTACTTTTTGCGATACATAAAGTGAATACACACCCGAACACACAAGGCCAAAGGTTTACAAGTATAGTCTATGCTTATATATATACTTTCAGACATATTTGTCTGCCATAAAACATTGCAATCATACTCCAAACACCGATTTTATCTCCAACATTATCCCATGCATCAACGTCTACAAATACTCACCATGCATAGCATTCTACTTAGAATACTACTGCAAACTTACACCGATAGAAACCTATGAGAAAATTAATATTATAAGAATAGCTAAAGTAACTCTATAAGGAGCCCCGGAGTATACTTTACTTAAACTCATAATGTTAGTAAGATATCTCTATACTATACACTAAGAGTATAGATGTGGAAAAGTTCGGAATTATAAGTCAAACTATATTAATTTTGTTAAAACAACTCAACAAATTTAACAATACAGAAGAAGATTAAATAAATATTATAAAATACTATTGTGATAACACAATACAAATAATAGCAATAGATAAATAAATTAGATGTTTGTGAATAATAGTATATAGAGTACTATTTAAACTCTTGAGAATGGAGATATTCCGAAGCGCGTCAGCCAAGAAAAATACTTGGTATTTATTCCCCATTCCCATGTAATCGATTTAAGTAAAACACTTTATACCGGGTGATGCATAAAGTCATTAGGAACACGAGAAAACCCATAAAAACCTTTGCGCATGCCCCAAACATTAACATTTTGGAAAATAGCAGCCCACCACCAATTTATTAAGCTTGCTGGCGACTCCCAAAAATTAACAAATTTTGAAAAAAACCTCTTGTTTAGCCCTTTTAAGTAATTTTGCGAAATATTATCGCCAAAAATTAAGATGATGTGTGCGAGTTTTATAATTCTATAAGGTTTGTGTGTAGGTTGAAATTGTGCCGGGGTACTAAATAGTGCTTTGTTGGAATTGTGCCGGGGTACTAAATAGTGCTTTGTTGGAATTGTGCCGGGGTACTAAAGAGTGCTTTGTTGAAATTGTGCCGGGGTACTAAATAGTGCTTTGTTGGAATTGTGCCGGGGTACTAAATAGTGCTTTGTTGAAATTGTGCCGGGGTACTAAATAGCGCTTTGTTGAAATTGTGCCGGGGTACTAAATAGTGCTTTGTTGAAATTGTGCCGGGTACTAAATAGTGCTTTGTTGAAATTGTGCCGGGGTACTAAATAGTGCTTTGTTGGAATTGTGCCGGGGTACTAAATAGTGCTTTGTTGGAATTGTGCCGGGGTACTAAATAGTGCTTTGTTGGAATTGTGCCGGGGTACTAAATAGTGCTTTGTTGAAATTGTGCCGGGGTACTAAATAGTGCTTTCTTGGAATTGTGCCGGGGTACTAAATAGTGCTATGTTGGAATTGTGCCGGGGTACTAAATAGTGCTTTGTTGGAATTGTGCAGGAGTACTAAATAGTGCTTTGTTGGAATTGTGCCGGGGTACTAAATAGTCCTTTGTTGGAATTGTGCCGGGCTACTAAATAGTGCTTTGTTGGAATTGTGCCGGGGTACTAAATAGTGCTTTGTTGAAATTGTGCCGAGGTACTAAATAGTGCTTTGTTGAAATTGTGCCGGGGTACTAAATAGTGCTTTGTTGAAATTGTGCCGGGTACTAAATAGTGCTTTGTTGAAATTGTGCCGGGTACTAAATAGTGCTTTGTTGAAATTGTGCCGGGGTACTAAATAGTGCTTTGTTGAAATTGTGCCGGGGTACTAAATAGTGCTTTGTTGAAATTGGGCCGGGGTACTAAATAGTGCTTTGTTGAAATTGTGCCGGGGTACTAAATAGTGCTTTGTTGAAATTGATTTTTTTTAATTGTAATTTTTGGCAGTCGACAGCAAATTTAATAATATGTCAAGGCATTTTGCGAGTTATTACTTCAAAAAAAATAGAGCCAACATGTTAAATTAGAACATTTTACGTAAGCTGTGCAGGGGGTAATGTATATTTTCCACAATGTTTAATTTTCGGTGCGCGAGTGAAGGTTTTAATACTTTTTTCGTATTCCTGATAACTTTGAATCACTCGGTATAATACTTTTTGCGATAATCGATTACGTACACGGGAAATAAATACCAGATATTTTAATGTTAGGAAAGGCAAACAAAATTACTCAAATATATACAAATATTCCTAACAAAAGTGAAGATTCGGATTCTCAAATGTAAGTATAATTGATTTTGTTGCAACCCTTTGCCCATTTTCACTTTTCATAGGTTACACCTTCAGATGACCCCTGTTGTAATTTCATTTTCAGGGACATGCAAAAGGTCCCTACATGTGACGACCCTCTTTGAAGAGTTCAGAGTTCTGTGGGGGCCACCGAAACTTTAACCTGGGTAAAAAAGGAAGTCACCTTTAGCAAAGATTGAGACTGCTTTAGACTACTGGTCTCTACATGTGACGACCCCCCTTTGAGGAGTTCAGAGTTCTGTGGGGGCCACCGAAACTTTAACCTGGGTAAAAAAGGAACTCACCTTTAGCAAAGATTGAGACTGCTTTAGACTACTGGTCTCTACATGTGACGACCCCCCTTTGAGGAGTTCAGAGTTCTGTGGAGGCCACCGAAACTTTAACCTGGGTAAAAAAGGAAGTCACCTTTAGCAAAGATTGAGACTGCTTTAGACTACTGGTCTCTACATGTGACGACCCCCCTTTGAGGAGTTCAGAGTTCTGTGGAGGCCACCGAAACTTTAACCTGGGTAAAAAAGGAACTCACCTTTAGCAAAGATTGAGACTGCTTTAGACTACTGGACTCTACGAGAAGCGTACCATTGCTTAATTTCCTCATGGAAGTCACGGGACCTCAAACATGCCTTGTTTATTAAAAACGGTATCCATCGTCTTCGGACTCAACAATTAAAACTTTTGGTGCTGCTTGAGGAGTCTTTTCCAGTACGTCCTTCTGTGCATTATCTATTTCTTTAGACGCATTCGTCGAGGCCGCAAGGCTTCCCTCAAAGCTAATTTGACGTTTTTATGTTGTCCAACCATCGTGTCGGGCGTTACAGTACTCTGGGGCTCATAGCTTCTTCCTTAGCTCTACTGGATGGGCATCAGTTAAGAGCTCTTCCTATGCTCCTACACCTGTGCACCGCGGACACTTCCTGACCAAGGGCCGAAGAGGTTGGCGGACCAGCGACCAAGCATACGTCTTCGGCAGAGCAAGCTCACATCAGCATCCCAGTCCTTAGTTGTCAAGGTCTGGACCAACGCACAAGGGTTCTGACCAGTCAATATCCCTAAGAGCAGATGTTAGTGTGTGTGTGTGTGTGTGTGTGTGTGTGTGTGTGTGTGTGTGTGTGTGTGTGTGTGTGTGTGTGTGTGTGTGTGTGTGTGTGTGTGTGTGTGTTAGGTGATTGTGTGAGTGAGATTTGTCAGTGGTATAGTGTTAGACTGGGGTACCGTGAGGGACGCCAAACCTCTCTCAGTAGGTGCAGCTAGTCCGCACCCCCCTGCGGGTGTGAGCCCATATAATTACTCTAAAAATGTTAACTCAGTTATTATCCAATTAATGGGACACAAATTCTGAAATGGTTCCTAATTTAGTATAAAAGTAAGTGCTACTATAGACAAGTGTTTACCTGTTATTATAGGTTAGAGGCTATGTAAGTATTTTAAATCATTTCATTACATATAGTGTTACAATTGTAATTATTTTTATTTCACTTGTCGTCTGTATATGTTTAAATGTCTGTAAATTTAGTGATCAAAGCTTATAAATATATAAATAAGCCTGTCATTGGTGGGCTTTTAGGCCTTACCGAATCAAAGACTATTATTTGCCCGAAAGGCTTAGTTCCGTTCTCTGTGTTCGAACCAAAATTCCAGTGACCTGTGTAATCTCACCAAATCCCAGTGTGGTCGGGCATAAAGATTATTCTCGCCCAAACATTTAAACCGCCTTTATTTGGTTACTTGTGCCAAAGGCAGACTTCTGAAATCGTTTATGTGAATACCCTATAAAAGCGAACTGGCGATTAGTAAGTGGAACGAGCCCATTTGCCTGGGGAAGAGTTCTCCTGTTTACTCTTACGTCAAAGTATAGCGATATGCACTCTCTTACATACGCGCTCGCTCGCACACGCGCTTTATTTTTGCAATAACGCTTGCTACTGATTATACATAAGTTATTCCAAAGTTGTTCCTTAAGCTATCCAATAAAAGGACCGAGCTGCTTTCAAAGGTTTATTGGTTGTAATTTAAATCTCTTTTAATCCTAAAATCATTTTCCACGGCTCGGCTTTCAATTATACAGTTGAATCAAAACTGCATTCTATAGAACAACTCTTAAATGTAACAATATAGTGAAGGATTTTTAAAAATTGTATTCTAAATTTTCTATTTTAGAATAGCATTTAAATAAATAATGAACTAAACCTAAAATATAAATATTTTGATTTATTGAGCGTGTTCATTGTTGTTTAGTTATTAGCTGTCCTCGTAACCAACTAAACTAATCTTCAGTCCTTATTCCCAATTTGTTACTGAACGCAGAACAGCTGGAAAGGTTAAAATTTCTGCTTGCTTAGTTCCATCCGTGACTGCTCACTGGGGCTTTCCAGCTTAACATCTCGACTTGTACTGAAACAACCCCCAAGACCCACATTAATTCGTTTTGTTTCTTGGAGCATTTAAAGCTCTGACAGATATTGTTCTGTAAAGTATATTACACCAAATAAAACTCAAGAAGCAAAAACAACGATTGTATATTTGCTTGTTTAAGTGTAATTAAATTTTTATTATATTTAATGTAATTATATTTATACGCATTTTATCTATTTTTAATCCCTGACCATATAATGATTTAACTGTAGTTATCAAAGAAGTAATTGTTATAATCATTTTAATTTTATTTTCTAAAATTTATTCTAAATGTTTACTAAAAATCAATAATTATTAGGTACATTGGTACGCATTTTAGTTTCTTTGTTTAGGTCTTTTCCAAAAATATGGTTTCATTGGTAACATCTGGTGTTCGATTTTAGTTATGATTTTTTTACCGAATTTCTAATTCTAAGGTCGCTTCATTAATAACTTTTTTAAGTTTAAACATTTATACCTAATTTCGTGTTTGATTATTTTTTCTTAAACAACTTAAGTTTATAACGTGTGTGTGTGTGTGTGTGTGTGTGTGTGTGTGTGCGTGTGTGTGTGTGTGTGTGTGTGTGTGTGTGTGTGTGTGTGTGTGTGTGTGTGTGTGTGTGTGTGTGTGTGTGTGTGTGTGCGTGTGTGTGCGTGTGTGTGTGTGTGTGTGTGTGTGTGTGCGTGTGTGTGTGTGTTGTTTGTGTGTGTGTGTGCGTGTGTAAAATATGCCAAAAAATGATACAAGAAATGGCACTGTAAAACCAAATAATACAAATTAATTCGGCTTTATTAATTTTTTGTTTGAAGTTTTCTGTTAGAAACGTTTGTGCTTTACAACCTGCAAAGGTATTGAATGAGCATGTGTGCACAGTTGTGTCAAAGGCATTGATCCAGACACGTGAAACTGGAATCCTCCGCGCTGCTGCAAGAGTCAACAAATCAACAGGATATTGCGATCACGTGATCACCCCTTCATTGACTAGGTGAAACCCTCTTATTTAGGTTGTACTTACTTATTTTTTAATTAACAATATTTCCTTCTGAAAGTCCTGTTTTTTATCTAACACAGTAAAGGTCTGTTAGAGCATTAATATGAACATTTTAATCAAACATTTGTTTAATACAAATCAAATGTTAAGGTTTTTAGACAACTTGAATATTTCAGTATAATATTTACGTCTAGAAATACATTAGTTTTCATTTATTTAAGTCTAAACTAAATCTTTATACAAAACAAGAGTTTTAGAATTTTTTTAGAAAATATTTAAAAGGTAATTTTACAGAGAGAGAGAGAGAGAGAAAGAGATACATACGAAAGAGTCTTACTTGGTATATACGAGAGTCGACTTTTGAGAACTTTAATTACGTGTCATCATATTCGATCATCATTATTAAGCGCAAGTGTAATTAATGACTGAGCAACTAGCTTAATTTCAGCGGTAACACCACAAAAAACACAGCTGCCTAGTTTCACTCTATCTCAACAGCTCCCGTAGCTAACGCTCGAATAATCAACAAACAAGCGAATGTACCTTCAAATTTATAATTATACTAAGATAAGACTATTGTACAAAAAGCAACTTACTATGAAACATGTGGATAAGTTCGGCGGGTTTATATTGTCGTGTTTATGTAATATTATACGAATATAAATACAGTAAGCATAAATTGTTTTAACAAAACTTGCCGAAAAAATTCTAACACGGAAGGACGTTTTCAAAAACTAATGATGAAGTTAAAGATTTATGAGGATGGCTAAGCCGAGCTAAAACGCCCTGAGCTGCATAGTTGCATCCCTCATCCACCACCTGGGGCGCGCTCTGTAGGGGATGTAGGTTCCCCTGAGAGACTTTTATTAACTAAATATACATTAAAACAAAGAAAAAGCGGTACCTTCGGATACACGTTAGAGTTTACCGAGTGTATTTGCAAACACTTACTGACTCAAATACAAAGCATGTTATCTAATACATGTATTCTTCCTCAACTTCGAAACAATTTCACTTAGTTTAACAGAATTACGCCCAAAAACAGCGCCTAAACCAATGTTGGATTGCAATGACATTTTTTTAAGTATTATGGAATTACATTAATTGTGTTTCTATCTTAGAAATTTTCACTTTCTTCAAATTATATTACTCTACATTTCAAAGAAGAATCCATTTTTAAGAAATTTGTCAGCAACTTTTATTGGCAGCATTATTAGAACTGAGTTAACCCTGTTGAGTGGCAAAACAACAAACTTGATAAAGACGTGTTGCCACTCACAATTTTTTTTTTCATTTACCCGGGAGAAAATCCAAATACGGTGATGGACACCAAACAAGATTATTGTCAAACAAAATAACAGCACTAAAATAAATAAATAGCAAATAAATATATAATATAACATTAAATTCACAACAAAAAATGTATAATCAAACATATTTAACAAAAAATATTTCACAATATATTTATAGTCGTATATACTTAACAAAAACATTTTAAACATAAATATGTAACAATAGCTAATTAACAATAAATATATAACTGTCAATATACAACAACAAATGTGTAGATATAACAATAAATCGAATTAAAATAAATTTTGAAATAATGTATTAATTAAATAAGAAATTTATTAAACACTTTTAAATGTTTTAAAAACTTGCCTATAGTAGCACTTAATTTGTTTGTTGAGGACGGCCGTTTCGGGAGACGTGTCCCATTGTCAACTCAAACCTAGTTACGGTCTGAGTTGACAATGGGACACATCTCCCGAAACGGCCGTCCTCAACAAACAAAGTAAGTGATTTGCAAGTTTTTAAAACATTTAAAAGTGTTTAGTGATTACTAGTAGCTCACGTGAAGATGGAATCAACAAATGTAAAGAAATTAATATTTAAATTCTAGAATTTTGAAGTCCATTACGTTCGGTGAATCTTAATTAATCACTTTAAAGTTATTAACTAATATTTAAAGTATGGTAAGACAAAGAAAGACTTAAAATTTCTTTACAAACGACTATATGTTCGTGACACAAGAAAGCGATGACGCAATCAATGGTCATTGCATATCTCACCCCCAACATTAAAGTCTTTAGTCCAACCACGTTTGGCGTTATTTAATGCTCCGTGAATACGTTTAGAGCCACCCATCATGTCGTCACCGAAGGGACTATAGGAACGGGTAGAATGGATTAGACCTACTCATGATCATTGCCAACTCCCAGGACTCGGGGACCCGTAGTTTACCTCCTTTACTCTGCACCGAGGACACTCCCTGACCAAGGGCCGAAGAGGCTGACAGACCAGCACTAACGTCTTCGGCAGAGCAAGCTCGCAGAAGCATGCAGTTCAAAGTTTCAGCTCTGACCCTTTCAGCACTCCCAAAGTGCAACTCTTGTGACAAGTCGAGAGATCCTATGTCAAGATGTAAGTGTACATATGTTTGCGGAACGTGTTATTGTATATGCGCGCGCGAGTGTGTATTGGTATAACTAAGTGCATTGTGGAAGTGAGTTTTGGCAGTAGTGTTACGTTAGACTGTGGTACCGCGTGGGACGCAAAATCTCTCTTTGTAGATGCAGCTACCCCCGAACCCCACCCCTTGCGGATAGCATGTGTAGTAGTGAAGCGAGTCTTGTCAGTGGTGTAATGTTAGACTGGGGTACCACGAAGGAATGCCAAACACATCTTAGTAGATGCAGCTACACCGGACCTCACCCCCTGCGGATAGCATGTGTAGTAGTGAAGTGAGTCTTGTCAGTGGTGTAATGTTAGAATGGGGTACCACGTGGGACACAATATCTCTCTTAGTAGATGCAGCTACCCCCGGACCCCACCTTCTGCGGATAGCATGTGTAGTAGTGAAGCGAGTCTTGTCAGTGGTGTAATGTTAGACTGGGGTACCACGTGGGACGCAATATCTCTCTTAGTAGATGAAGCTACCCCCGGACTCCACCCTTGCGGATAGCATGTTTAGTAGTGAAGCGAGTCTTGTCAGTGGTGTAATGTTAGACTGGGGTACCACGTGGGACGCAATATCTCTCTTAGTAGATGCAGCTATCCCCGGACCCCACCCCCTGCGGATAGCATGTGTAGTAGTGAAGCGAGTCTTGTCAGTGGTGTAATGTTAGACTGGGGTACCACGTGGGACGCAATATCTCTCTTAGTAGATGCAGCTATCCCCGGACCCCACCCCCTGCGGATAGCATGTGTAGTAGTGAAGCGAGTCTTGTCAGTGGTGTAATGTTAGACTGGGGTACCACGTGGGACGCAATATCTCTCTTAGTAGATGCAGCTATCCCCGGACCCCACCCCCTGCGGATAGCATGTGTAGTAGTGAAGTGAGTCTTGTCAGTGGTGTAATGTTAGAATGGGGTACCACGTGGGACACAATATCTCTCTTAGTAGATGCAGCTACCCCCGGACCTCACCCCCTGCGGATAGCATGTGTAGTAGTGAAGTGAGTCTTGTCAGTGGTGTAATGTTAGACTGGGGTATCACGTGGGACGCAATATCTCTCTTAGTAGATGCAGCTACCCCCGGACCTCACCCCCTGCGGATAGCATGTGTAGTAGTGAAGTGAGTCTTGTCAGTGGTGTAATGTTAGAATGGGGTACCACGTGGGACACAATATCTCTCTTAGTAGATGCAGCTACCCCCGGACCTCACCCCCTGCGGATAGCATGTGTAGTAGTGAAGCGAGTCTTGTCAGTGGTGTAATGTTAGACTGGGGTACCACGTGGGACGCAATATCTCTCTTAGTAGATGCAGCTATCCCCGGACCCCACCCCCTGCGGATAGCATGTGTAGTAGTGAAGCGAGTCTTGTCAGTGGTGTAATGTTAGACTGGGGTACCACGTGGGACGCAATATCTCTCTTAGTAGATGCAGCTACCCCCGGACCCCACCCCCTGCGGATAGCATGTGTAGTAGTGAAGTGAGTCTTGTCAGTGGTGTAATGTTAGACTGGGGTATCACGTGGGACGCAATATCTCTCTTAGTAGATGCAGCTACCCCCGGACCTCACCCCCTGCGGATAGCATGTGTAGTAGTGAAGTGAGTCTTGTCAGTGGTGTAATGTTAGACTGGGGTACCACGTGGGACACAATATCTCTCTTAGTAGATGCAGCTACCCCCGGACCCCACCCCCTGCGGATAGCATGTGTAGTAGTGAAGTGAGTCTTGTCAGTGGTGTAATGTTAGACTGGGGTACCACGAAGGAATGCCAAACCCATCTTAGTGTGTGCAGTTTGTACGCTCCATGCCCTCTCACCCCTGTAAGTAATGTGTGAAAAAAAAATTTTTTTACTTAAAGAAATGTTTGTAATGATAAATATACTGCAGGTAACAATAAATAAACGTTAGCAATCTATATATACCAATTGCATTGGTGTAGTTGTGTGTTGGGTTAACAACTGTGAAGCAAATTCAAGTAGAAAATAGATACGAAATTGAAAAAAGAACATAGACAAGAAATAGAACTAAAAACATATACGAAAAAGAAGAGAAACCATAAATACAAAAAAAGATAAACCATAAATACGAAATAAAATTAAAATCATTGATACGAAATAAAAGTAAAGCCATAGATACAAAAATAAAAGTAAAGCCATGGATACGAAATAAAAGTAAAGCCATAGATACGAAATAAAAGTAAAACCATAGATACGAAATAAAAGTAAAACCATGGATACGAAATAAAAGTAAAGCCATGGATACGAAATAAAAGTAAAGCCATAGATACAAAATAAAAGTAAAACCATTCATACGAAATAAAATTACAATCATAGATACGAAATAAAAGTAAAGCCATAGATACGAAATAAAAGTAAAGCCATAAATACGAAATAAAAGTAAAGCCATATATACGAAATAAAAGTAAAGCCATAGATACGAAATAAAATTAAAACCATTGATACGAAATAAAAGTAAAGCCGTAGATACGAAATAAAAGTAAAGCCATAAATACGAAATAAAAGTAAAGCCATAGATACGAAATAAAAGTAAAGCCATAGATACGAAATAAAAGTAAAGCCATAGATACGAAATAAAAGTAAAGCCATAAATACGAAATAAAAGTAAAGCCATAGATACGAAATAAAAGTAAAGCCATAGATACGAAATAAAAGTAAAACCATTGATACGAAATAAAAGTAAAGCCATAGATACGAAATAAAAGTAAAACCATTGATACGAAATAAAAGTAAAGCCATAAATACGAAATAAAAGTAAAGCCTTAGATACGAAATAAAAGTAAAGCTATAAATACGAAATAAAGGTAAAGCCATAGATACGAAATAAAAGTAAAGCCATAGATACGAAATAAAAGTAAAGCCATAAATACGAAATAAAAGTAAAGCCATAAATACGAAATAAAAGTAAAGCCATAGATAAGAAATAAAAGTAAAGCCATAGATACGAAATAAAAGTAAAGCCATGGATACGAAATAAAAGTAAAGCCATAGATACGAAATAAAAGTAAAGCCATAGATACGACATAAAAGTAAAACCATTGATACGAAATAAAAGTAAAGCCATTGATACGAAATAAAAGTAAAGCCATAAATACGAAATAAAAGTAAAGCCATAAATACGAAATAAAAGTAAAGCCATAGATACGAAATAAAAGTAAAGCCATAGATACGAAATAAAAATGAAACCATTGATACGAAATAAAAGTATAGCCATAGGTACGAAATAAAAGTAAAGCCATAGATACGAAATAAAAGTAAAGCCATAGATACGAAATAAAAGTAAAACCATTGATACGAAATAAAAGTAAAGCCATAGATACGAAATAAAAGTGAAGCCATAAATACGAAATAAAAGTAAAGCCATAAATACGAAATAAAAGTAAAGCCATAGATACGAAATAAAAGTAAAGCCATAAATACGAAATAAAAGTAAAGCCATAAATACGAAATAAAAGTAAAGCCATAGATAAGAAATAAAAGTAAAGCCATAGATACGAAATAAAAGTAAAGCCATGGATACGAAATAAAAGTAAAGCCATAGATACGAAATAAAAGTAAAGCCATAGATACGAAATAAAAGTAAAACCATTGATACGAAATAAAAGTAAAGCCATTGATACGAAATAAAAGTAAAGCCATAAATACGAAATAAAAGTAAAGCCATAAATACGAAATAAAAGTAAAGCCATAGATACGAAATAAAAGTAAAGCCATAAATACGAAATAAAAGTAAAGCCATAGATACGAAATAAAAGTAAAACCATTGATACGAAATAAAAGTAAAGCCATAAATACCAAATAAAAGTAAAGCCATAAATACGAAATAAAAGTAAAGCCATAGATACGAAATAAAAGTAAAGCCATAGATACGAAATAAAAGTAAAGCCATAGATACGAAATAAAAGTAAAGCCATAGATACGAAATAAAAGTAAAACCATTGATACGAAATAAAAGTAAAGCCATAGATACGAAATAAAAGTAAAGCCATAGATACGAAATAAAAGTAAAGCCATAGATACGAAATAAAAGTAAAGCCATAAATTCGAAATAAAAGTAAAGCCATAAATACGAAATAAAAGTAAAGCCATAGATACGAAATAAAAGTAAAGCCATAGATACGAAATAAAAGTAAAGCCATAAATACGAAATAAAAGTAAAGCCATAGATACGAAATAAAAGTAAAGCCATTGATACGAAATAAAAGTAAAACCATTGATACGAATTAAAAGTAAAGCCATAGATACGAAATAAAAGTAAAACCATTGATACGAAATAAAAGTAAAGCCATAAATACGAAATAAAAGTAAAGCCTTAGATACGAAATAAAAGTAAAGCCATAAATACGAAATAAAAGTAAAGCCATAGATACGAAATAAAAGTAAAGCCATAGATACGAAATAAAAGTAAAGCCATAAATACGAAATAAAAGTAAAGCCATAGATACGAAATAAAAGTAAAGTCATAGATACGAAATAAAAGTAAAGCCATAGATACGAAATAAAAGTAAAGCCATGGATACGAAATAAAAGTAAAGCCATAGATACGAAATAAAAGTAAAACCATTGATACGAAATAAAAATGAAACCATTGATACGAAATAAAAGTAAAGCCATGGATACGAAATAAAAGTAAAGCCATAGATACGAAATAAAAGTAAAGCCATAGATACGAAATAAAAGTAAAACCATTGATACGAAATAAAAGTAAAGCCATAAATACGAAATAAAAGTAAAGCCATAAATACGAAATAAAAGTAAAGCCATAAATACGAAATAAAAGTAAAGCCATAGATACGAAATAAAAGTAAAACCATTGATACGAAATAAAAGTAAAGCCATAGATACGAAATAAAAGTAAAGCCATAAATTCGAAATAAAAGTAAAGCCATAAATACGAAATAAAAGTAAAGCCATAGATACGAAATAAAAGTAAAGCCATAGATACGAAATAAAAGTAAAGCCATAAATACGAAATAAAAGTAAAGCTATAGATACGAAATAAAAGTAAAGCCATTGATACGGAATAAAAGTAAAACCATTGATACGAAATAAAAGTAAAACCATTGATACGAAATAAAAGTAAAGCCATAAATACGAAATAAAAGTAAAGCCTTAGATACGAAATAAAAGTAAAGCCATAAATACGAAATAAAAGTAAAGCCATAGATACGAAATTAAAGTAAAGCCATAGATACGAAATAAAAGTAAAGCCATAAATACGAAATAAAGTAAAGCCATAGATACGAAATAAAAGTAAAGCCATAGATACGAAATAAAAGTAAAGCCATAAATACGAAATAAAAGTAAATCCATAGATACGAAATAAAAGTAAAGTCATAGATACGAAATAAAAGTAAAGCCATAGATACGAAATAAAAGTAAAGCCATGGATACGAAATAAAAGTAAAGCCATAGATACGAAATAAAAGTAAAACCATTGATACGAAATAAAAATGAAACCATTGATACGAAATAAAAATGAAACCATTGATACGAAATAAAAGTAAAACCATTGATACGAAATAAAAATGAAACCATAGATACGAAATAAAAATGAAACCATTGATACGAAATAAAAATGAAACCATTGATACGAAATAAAAGTAAAACCATTGATATGAAATAAAAATGAAACCATTGATACGAAATAAAAATGAAACCATTGATACGAAATAAAAGTAAAACCATTGATACGAAATAAAAATGAAACCATTGATACGAAATAAAAATGAAACCATTGATACGAAATAAAAGTAAAACCACTGATACGAAATAAAAATGAAACCATAGATACGAAATAAAAATGAAACCATTGATACGAAATAAAAATGAAACCATTGATACGAAATAAAAGTAAAACCATTGATACGAAATAAAAATGAAACCATAGATACGAAATAAAAATGAAACCATTGATACGAAATAAAAATGAAACCATTGATACGAAATAAAAGTAAAACCATTGATACGAAATAAAAATGAAACCATTGATACGAAATAAAAATGAATCCATTGATACGAAATAAAAGTAAAACCATTGATACGAAATAAAAATGAAACCATTGATACGAAATAAAAATGAAACTATTGATACGAAATAAAAGTAAAACCAATGATACGAAATAAAATTGAAACCATAGATACGAAATAAAAATGAAATCATTGATACGAAATAAAAATGAAACAATTGATACGAAATAAAAGTAAAACCATTGATACGAAATAAAAATGAAACCATTGATACGAAATAAAAGTAAAACCATTGATACGAAATAAAAATGAAACCATAGATACGAAATAAAAATGAAACCATTGATACGAAATAAAAATGAAACCATTGATACGAAATAAAAGTAAAACCATTGATACGAAATAAAAATGAAACCATTGATACGAAATAAAAATGAATCCATTGATACGAAATAAAAGTAAAACCATTGATACGAAATAAAAATGAAACCATTGATACGAAATAAAAATGAAACTATTGATACGAAATAAAAGTAAAACCAATGATACGAAATAAAATTGAAACCATAGATACGAAATAAAAATGAAACCATTGATACGAAATAAAAATGAAACCATTGATACGAAATAAATGTAAAACCATTGATACGAAATAAAAATGAAACCATTGATACGAAATATAAAACCATTGATACGAAATAAAAATGAAACCATTGATACGAAATAAAAATGAAACCATTGATACGAAATAAAAGTAAAACCATTGATACGAAATAAAAATGAAACCATAGATACGAAATAAAAATGAAACCATTGATACGAAATAAAAATGAAACCATTGATACGAAATAAAAGTAAAACCATTGATACGAAATAAAAATGAAACCATTGATACGAAATAAAAATGAAACTATTGATACGAAATAAAAGTAAAACCAATGATACGAAATAAAAATGAATCCATTGATACGAAATAAAAGTAAAACCATTGATACGAAATAAAAATGAAACCATTGATACGAAATAAAAGTAAAACCATTGATACGAAATAAAAATGAAACCATAGATACGAAATAAAAATGAAACCATTGATACGAAATAAAAATGAAACCATTGATACGAAATATAAAACCATTGATACGAAATAAAAATGAAACCATTGATACGAAATAAAAATGAAACCATTGATACGAAATAAAAGTAAAACCATTGATACGAAATAAAAATGAAACCATTGATACGAAATAAAAATGAAACCATTGATACGAAATAAAAATGAAACCATTGATACGAAATAAAAGTAAAACCATTGATACGAAATAAAAATGAAACCATTGATACGAAATAAAAATGAAACCATTGATACGAAATAAACGTAAAACCATTGATACAAAATAAAAATGAAACCATTGATACGAAATAAAAATGAAACCATTGATACGAAATAAAAGTAAAACCATTGATACGAAATAAAAATGAAACCATTGATACGAAATAAAAATGAAACCGTAGATACGAAATAAAAGTAAAACCATTGATACGAAATAAAAATGAAACCATTGATACGAAATAAAAATGAAACCATAGATTCAAAATAGAAGTAAAACCGTAGATACGATATAAAAGTAAAACCTTAGCAACAGCAAAAATCAAGACGGGTCATACAGAGCGTATACATCCACAATCAGCGTATACATCCACAATCAGCGTATACATCCACAATCAGCGTATACATCCACAATCAGCGTATACATCCCCAATCAGCGTATACATCCACAATCAGCGTATACATCCACAATCAGCGTATACATCCACAATCAGCGTATACATCCACAATCAGCGTATACATCCACAATCAGCGTATACATCCACAATCAGCGTATACATCCACAATCGGCGTATACATCCACAATCAGCGTATACATCCACAATCAGCGTATACATCCACAATCAGCGTATACATCCACAATCAGCGTATACATCCACAATCAGCGTATACATCCACAATCAGCGTATACATCCACAATCAGCGTATACATCCACAATCGGCGTATACATCCACAATCAGCGTATACATCCATAATCAGCGTATACATCCACAATCAGCGTATACATCCACAATCAGCGTATACATCCACAATCAGCGTATACATCCACAATCAGCGTATACATCCACAATCAGCGTATACATCCACAATCAGCGTATACATCCACAATCAGCGTATACATCCACAATCAGCGTATACATCCACAATCAGCGTATACATCCACAATCAGCGTATACATCCACAATCAGCGTATTACATCCACAATATTTTATTCACTGTAATTCCACCATTGCAGCATCTCAGTGCCTGCAGTTGTCCGGATGGATATCAGTGTTCAAACAACATCAATCTTCGGCCTACATCAACACACAAACTCCGTGATGACGGAAGCAGTCGATGCCCCGGAATCGTATGACCCAATTATTAACCACCAACCAGAAATTAGAAATCCAAAAAGGGAGGTCTAAAGAAATAATGGAACTTCGAAAGCCCCTTTATGACCGAAGAGGAAAATACAGTGAACGGAGAAACAATTTGGCTTGAACTAGTTTGTTAATACGTAATAAATATATAATCCAAATAATAATTTATTTTCTTATACGAGTTTCACTAGCAAAGTCACCATCATCAGTGAGTAAAACTGCACAAAATCGTAACCGATACCAATAGCCTAATTGCTATCTATAGCTATACTTGATAGGGTAAAATTATACTTAACAAAATAGCTACATATATTCTCACTTGCATACAACATGTGTGCTTAGGCAAAATAAATATTTATTGTAATAACATATTTCCTGGCTTTGAAAACTACATTTGATCCTTCCCTGTTTGTTTTTTTCTTTGCAAATCGATTCCAGGCTCTATAATCCTTAAGTCAGTTGTCGCTCGCCATGTTACGTTTAACCTGAATAGATAAACGTTGAAGGATAAGTGTCCTGTGTTCTTTTGCAGATAGTATCTCGATTCGTAATACATGTTTCTCTTGATGTAATTCTAACCTTAATAATATGATGCAAACCGAATCTCACATTGAGAATTAATTGTAAATCAATAGAAAACAATACCATTTCCCTTCAACTCTCACTGTTTGACAAATATATATATATATATCGCAATATGTATTCTTGTGTATTAATAAAGAACTAAGTCAAAATACAAATACAAGAATTATAATTGAATTTACAATTCAAAGCTTTTCGTTGGCTAAACAATTTAATTGTTTAATATCCTGATGATGTTGGTACTGTTAGCCAACGAAAAGCTTTGAATTGTAAATTCAATTATAATTCTTGTATTTGTATTTTGACTTAGTTCTTTATATATATATATATATATATATATATATATATATATATATATATATATATATATATATACTCGTATGTGAGAAAAACTTTCCGTTGAATATAATTTTATAGGTTTTTATAAATTCAAAAAATACAATACGTAACAGGACCTCATAAAAAAATTTTAATTTTACCTTAAAGTTTTAATAAATTATAAATAATATTTATTTATTCCCTTCAGGTGCAAGCGGACCACAATTTAGTTAAACAAATTAAAATCCAAAATTATTCAGTTTCTGAAAGTTACCATATGGTGAAATGATGTAGATTTATGGTAAATAAATACATCGTGAAGTTTTATAGCTATTTGCTTTTGTTTAGTTTATAAATTAATACATATTTGTTTATAAGCAACAAATATTCTACACTTTTGTTATCACTTGGCAAAAATCCATTATTTACAGATATTTTTCAGCAGACGCGTTTCTCACTAGGTCAATGCACTGTTCAATGCTGTGAGCCACGACAAGACTATTGCTCAGGTGTGTTGTGTTGGTGTAAGTCTATGGTCTATTGGTGTTCTGTGGTGTATTACTGGTGTGAGCATCAATACACCACAGACACACACTAATACAACACACCTGAGCAACAGTCTTGTTCGTGACTCACAGCATTGAACAATGCACTGACCTAGGGAGAAACGCGTCTGCTGAAAAATATCTGTAAGTATTGGTTTTTTTAGCAAAGTGAAAGCAAAAGTTATTTTATAAAAAAAACCTCAAGATGTACAGCACAAAACAAATATATATTTACAATTATTAAATATTTGTTTACAATTAAATTTTTTTTTATATAGACTATTATTAAATATTTGTTTACAATAATGAAATTTTTGTTTATGTAGACTATTATTAAATATTTGTTTACAATTATTAAATTTTTGTTTATGTAGACTACTATTCAATATTTGTTTACAATTATTAAATTTTTGTTTATGTAGACTATTATTAAATATTTGTTTACAATTATTAAATTTTTGTTTATGTAGACTATTATTAAATATTTGTTTACAATTATTAATTTTTTGTTTATGTAGACTATTATTAAATATTTGTTTACAATTATTAAATTTTTATTTATGTAGACTATTATTAAATATTTGTTTACAATTATTAAATTTTTGTTTATGTAGACTATTATTAAATATTTGTTTACAATTAATAAATTTTTGTTTATGTAGACTATTATTAAATATTTGTTTACAATTATTAAATTTTTGTTTATGTAGACTATTATTAAATATTTGTTTACAATTATTAATTTTTTGTTTATGTAGACTATTATTAAATATTTGTTTACAATTATTAAATTTTTATTTATGTAGACTATTATTAAATATTTGTTTACAATTATTAAATTTTTGTTTATGTAGACTATTATTAAATATTTGTTTACAATTATTAAATTTTTGTTTATGTAGACTATTATTAAATATTTGTTTACAATTATTAATTTTTTGTTTATGTAGACTATTATTAAATATTTGTTTACAATTATTAAATTTTTATTTATGTAGACTATTATTAAATATTTGTTTACAATTATTAAATTTTTGTTTATGTAGACTATTATTAAATATTTGTTTACAATTAATAAATTTTTGTTTATGTAGACTATTATTAAATATTTGTTTACAATTATTAAATTTTTGTTTATGTAGACTATTATTAAATATTTGTTTACAATTATTAAATTTTTGTTTATGTAGACTATTATTAAATATTTGTTTACAATTATTAAATTTTTATTTATGTAGACTATTATTAAATATTTGTTTACAATTATTAAATTTTTGTTTATGTAGACTATTATTAAATATTTGTTTACAATTATTAAATTTTTGTTTATGTAGACTATTATTAAATATTTGTTTACAATTATTAAATTTTTGTTTATGTAGACTATTATTAAATATTTGTTTACAATTAATAAATTTTTGTTTATGTAGACTATTATTAAATATTTGTTTACAATTATTAAATTTTTGTTTATGTAGAATATTATTAAATATTTGTTTACAATTATTAAATTTCTGTTTATGTAGACTATTATTAAATATTTGTTTACAATTATTAAATTTTTGTTTATGTAGACTATTATTAAATATTTGTTTACAATTATTAAATTTTTGTTTATGTAGACTATTATTAAATATTTGTTTACAATTATTAAATTTTTGTTTATGTAGACTATTATTAAATATTTGTTTACAATTATTAAATTTTTGTTTATGTAGACTATTATTAAATATTTGTTTACAATTATTAAATTTTTGTTTATGTAGACTATTATTAAATATTTGTTTACAATTATTAAATTTTTGTTTATGTAGACTACTATTAAATATTTGTTTACAATTATTAATTTTTTGTTTATGTAGACTATTATTAAATATTTGTTTACCATTAACAAATACTTGAACTAAACCACTTTTGTATGTAAAGATACAATGTAAATGTAGAATAAACAGGTTAGTTCTATGAAATCATGTGATAGACGGAGATAGCCTGTATAGTTTATTTCGCCTCCTGTTCTTGACACTGAATTTGGATGAAACTTTTACATGTTATAATAACACCATTTGGGTTAAGTTAAATAGTTGTGTGTATATTTTAAGAGCATAATACTTAGCAATATTTTTGTTAAAATATACCTTAAATACTAAACTTTGCCAATATTAATCTTGTTATTAGTTTAGTGCTACTTCGTATACTAACACGATATACAGGTATTAAATATTTATTTCTATAAACTCCTTTAGAACTATTATAGGAAGCAACGCCTAATAAACTTTAACACTTTCACTTTCACCTTGCCAATCTCCTGCTTGCGAGGCAACGGAATGCCAATTAAACGTCGAACCAATCCGTTTGTTTACAACCGTTCCGTTAATCAAATCCTAAGCAAGTTCGTTCAGCGAGAGGGAAATTTATGTTTAGTTTAAAGCATTTCTCAAAATGCAATTATTTGTCTCTATTCATTTATACAATTGGATCTCTTTACAGTAACAGAAAACGTTATTAGTAAAGTAAATATTTTTAGGTTGAGTACATTTTTTAAAGTATACTCCTGTTAAGAAATAATCGTCTAAACAGAAGTGATGACTAAACGTTAGGTATATGTAAAAATGGCTTAAATACTCTGGTTCTATATTTTTAGGATGTATTTTTTTTTATTTTTTGATAAACGTTTTTAACCGTTCATTCTTGTATTATATTTGAAATTGTCCAATACCAATGACTGATCACTGATATTTATTCTAATATTAAGTATAATATTGTTTTAAATACGTTGTATGATAATATAGTATTATTTTATAATACATTTTAACACTTAAACATATTACAATGAAAATATTAGAAATAACCCCAATACCACAAAAATATTAAAAATAATACAGGTAACTTTATATTAAACCCTTATGTACATTTCGATGATCATGCCATCATCATCAGAGGGTCTTTTAACAAAATACAATCTAGCAAACAATAAGTTACAAACTAGACTGCTGTCTAATCCCATTGTCAGTCTAGTTTGCAATTTATTGTTTGCTAGATTGTATTTTGTTATAAGTCTCTCTGATGATGATGATGATGATGATGGCATGGTCATCGAAATGTACGTAAGGGTTTAATCTTAGGTAACTTGTATTATTTGTTATTTTGTATTATAATTTTTGTGGTGTTGGGGTTATTCCCAATGTTTGCATTGTACCACTGTGCTCTTGACACTGTATACTTAAACATACACAAATAATGTACATTTACAAAGAGATTTTCTTGTATATTTTTGTAGTGTTGGGGTTATTCCCAATGTTTGCATTGTACCACTGTGCTCTTGACACTGTATACTTAAACATACACAAATAATGTACATTTACAAAGAGATTTTCTTGTATATTTTTGTAGTGTTGGGGTTATTCCCAATGTTTGCATTGTACCACTGTGCTCTTGACACTGTATACTTAAACATACACTAATAATGTACATTTACAAAGCGATTTTCTTGTATATTTTTGTGGTGTTGGGGTTATTCCCAATGTTTGCATTGTACCACTGTGCTCTTGACACTGTATACTTAAACATACACAAATAATGTACATTTACAAAGAGATTTTCTTGTATATTTTTGTAGTGTTGGGGTTATTCCCAATGTTTGCATTGTACCACTGTGCTCTTGACACTGTATACTTAAACATACACTAATAATGTACATTTACAAAGCGATTTTCTTGTATATTTTTGTGGTGTTGGGGTTATTCCCAATGCTTGCATTGTACCACTGTGCTCTTGACACTGTATACTTAAACATACACTAATAATGTACATTTACAAAGCGATTTTTTTGTATATTTTTGTGAGTTAGTACCGGAGGTGCTCTATATTTGAAAATGGAATGGCACTCAATGTGTAAAACGAGCTCTAATGAAAACTCATGTCAATTTCCAATCAGTGAGTGGCATTAGTTTACGTGTAAATGTTAAATTTTAAATTCAAGAAAACTGTATAGCTCTTTTCACAATATTACCATAGCATTATTGGATGCTATATATATATATCTGAATTGCAATTCCAGTATTGCATACGTTTTTTTATTTATTTTAATCTGATTTTTTTAATTGGAAAGAAATTTGTTTACAAAAATGTTCACATGATCTTTTAAACAGGCAATTCTTGTACACAGTATTTACACCTATGGCAAAACACTACCGCCCTTATTGCCCCTCTTACACTAACCTCACCCTTAACGTGTAGGGGTTACTCCTCTCCAAGCCTACCTTGGGTAAGCAATATACCATAAAGGGTAACAAACTTTCTGCTTGTTCTCTGTACCACAGCCTCATCACGTCTACCTTCCCTTTATTCCCGACAGAGAGAAATCATCCCTCCTTTAGCTTCCACCAAATCCTGTCCTATCCTCAACCCTGTTTGTTTTTTAAATCCTTTGCAAAAGGTAACGGAATAATACAACTAAGCTGATGCAGTGTAAAGCTTGTGGAGCAACACAAGGTACATCCTGCCCTTTGGACGTTACATCCCTAAGTACTTGGTTTTATCTCTGAATATTTAGGAAATAACGAGACGAGAAAGATACTCACGGAATGTTTGTAACAGCTTAAGGTTCCTTGTCCTTATCCCCATCAGACGTACGAAGCTAGAAAATATTGTGATGAAAGAAACAACCTTTGCTCAAAACGCCCCTGCATTTGCCCCCGCGCAGTGCAAAACTGAACCGACGTGGTTCGGGAAATAACAAGTGTTTCTATCTCTGAATACTGCTTCAAATTACAAGTGCACTAATAATAAAAACTTGATTATACTATGAGGGATGTTTGAAAATGTATTATTTTTTATAAAAACTTGATTATACTATGAGGGATGTTTGAAAATGTATTATTTTTTATAAAAACTTGATTATACTATGAGGGATGTTTGAAAATGTATTATTTCTTATAAAAACTTGATTATACTATGAGGGATGTTTGAAAATGTATTATTTTTTATAAAAACTTGATTAATACTATGAGGGATGTTTGAAAATGTATTATTTTTTATAAAAACTTGATTATACTATGAGGGATGTTTGAAAATGTATTATTTTTTATAAAAACTTGATTATACTATGAGGGATGTTTGAAAATGTATTATTTTTTATAAAAACTTGATTATACTATGAGGGATGTTTGAAAATGTATTATTTTGTATAAATCGTTAGTACCTTTTTGCGTTCTTATAACACATTTGGTAATCCCAGCGCATTTGTTGTCCTTAACGTTCGTTGTTTATAGAACGTCTATGTGACACGTCTTGCAAGAAACCTTTGCAATGCTACTACCCTACTTGCAAGATATTTTTACAAGTTTATTACTTGAAAGAACATATTACAAGTTCATTACTAGCAGAAACCTTTTGTAATTTTATTACTGCCATAAAAAGTTTGCAATTTTATTACCAAAAGGAACTTTTTGCAATTTGATTACCAGTAAGAACTGTCTGTAATATTACTATTTGAAAGAACGTTTTGTAATTGTATACTATTTGCAATTTGATTACTTACAAGAACTTAAATTACTTTATCGAAAATCTTATAAAAAATACTGAGATAAAACGCATTCGACCGCATTAGGCAGTTTTCTTCACAGTTTTCGGAGTAAAACGCCATAACTTTTAAAAGAGTTTTCCTGTAAAGGATATTGCAGACAAAGCACAAGCCACAGTAGGTTTTCCTGCTAATATTAGTCCAAATTAATTAATTACAATATAAACTTCCCGAAGTATTCCCACAGTACCAAGTGTTAGTTTCCCTTATTAGGACATGTTCGTGTAATAGCTTAGTAACACAGGTGCGTCGTGTACTTGATGACGTCGTTGGTGGCCACACACATTCCACTAAATGAAGCAGCCTTTCTGAGCCAACTGGTCGGCCAACTCATGCCCTTCAACTGATACCCAAACAACGCATAATATTACTTCTTACAACTGTCGAAGCCTTTCATTAACAGAGCACAGCCTGAAGCGACGTTTAGGCGAAACTCAACAATTCCGTCTGCGCTCCTACAATCGTTCTCTCTAAAACTTTAATCTTTCCTAATAGTTTAATCTTTCACGCACGCAGCGCTAATAGTCTGGAATCTGGTTTAGGTTACCACTTTGTTTTGATTCGTGTCCAAATAAACAAACGCAAATATAAGCAGGTGACCAAAGCGCGGCCTAGGCAAAGACCTACAGCGCCTTGTCATGCACGCCAAATCGCACAAAATTCGCACAGTTCTATTTATAATACGTTTAATTCATTCACTTTTAACACAAGGTCCAATAAACACGTTTTCTTTTATTTATGATAAAACGACCCCAGATTTCAACGAACATTTAGAGACATAGAGTCTATTTAAATATAGCCCAGACTGTACTCTGGTTAATCACATGATAGAAACTGGCAACACGTACATAATCTAGACATTCCCCGTGTCAATAACAATTACCACATATCAACACAGAACAAAAAACGAAATAAAAAAAATAAATAAACGAAATAAGTATACCTAAGCTCAAACAAACACCCATGAAACAAAAAACGCAACACAGATAACACTCTTTTTTACCCGATTGAGTAAATGTTTACGCCAAAAACGACGTACACTGTAGAAGATCGCCTAGAGCAGGGGTTCCCAAAATTTTTGGTACCACGCCCCCTCTTCATGAAATTAAGGCCTCCCCCCTCCACGTTACACTCTAAATAAATGGTATGCCCATATGAGAAAGAAAAAAATATATATATATATTATATATATTATATATATATTATATATATATTATATATATTATATATATATATATATATATATATATATATATATAGAGAGAGAGAGAGAGAGAGAGAGAGAGAGAGAGAGGACTATTTATTTATTTATACATACTTTCACAATAAGCCTGATATAACATTTAAAGTTTTAAATCCCAAGGTAAATTTTATGTGATAAGAGGAAAATCTGTTAGTGAGATGAATGAGCTTGAATGCTATACACGAACGCTTATTTGAGGTTGTCTAAAGGCAAACATTCGTTTCGTGACACTTTTGTACTATTATTCTTATCAAGCTGTCATGTTGGTTTTACGAAATTTGCACAACCTTTACTTATATTCGTTTTATAGATAGATACATTTTATTTACATTTTCTGAACACCATGGTCAATAAAATTACCTATGTTAAACAAATCTGAGGTGTAAATTTAGTTTTAAATTTTGATAAATTGTGTATTTTAATTTTAACCAAATGAGAATTTATCTTACTATTTACAACCGGACGCGCGCCCCTGACTTGCCTTCACATCCCTTAGGTGGCGCCCTCCTCCGTTTGGGAACTCTAGAGCGATCGAATACGTCTTGGCTCTGTAAGATTGTCATGGAGAATAAAACCATCTAATTAAAAAGTTTTTATACTACAATAATGTTTATATTAATATTAATAAATGTATCAATTTATATTTTTGGTGATTATCATTGAAGATTTTGCAAAACCATAAGCTCTAATCCCATATTTCCAGTTCAAATGTTGCGTTACGTGTAAAACTCTGCATTATTGTTTCTTATATTATAACAAATGTTTAGGTAGTTTCTCGAAGCAAGATTAAATGTTTTCACTCTTATCGCCCTTCCCCCGAGTAGCAGAACCAATTTTGTATACAATAATATTGTTACGTATATTTGCAAACACTTACACTAAGTTTGTAAACTTTCAGCTACCCCTCTTGTTCCGGAGAGCGAGCCCCGGGCCTTGCTGCGGACATGCACTTTAAAGATGACGTCATAGCTTTCATTGGGCCAGCGTGTGCGTTCGCACTCGACCCAGTGGCTAGACTGGCGGCCTACTGGAACACCCCTATCATCACCGGCATGGGGGATCAGGTATGAATCCTTAAGACTACTCATTAACTGACCCTAAGCCCTCGTAACCAGGGTCCACAGTTAATCAAGTGATACAAGAATTTAATAACCTTTCTGCAGGCTCTGTAATACGAGTAATTAGGTTTGGATTTGTCACCTTACAAGCCTGAATCCGGCTCATGCTTTGAGCAAAGTGGCTGTGAAACAAGCCTGAATCCGGCTCATGCTTTGAGCAAAGTGGCTGTGAAACAAGCCTGAATCCGGCTTATGCTTTGAGCAAAGTGGCTGTGAAACAAGCCTGAATCCGGCTCATGCTTTGAGCAAAGTGGCTGTGAAACAAGCCTGAATCCGGCTTATGCTTTGAGCAAAGTGGCTGTGAAACAAGCCTGAATCCGGCTCATGCTTTGAGCAAAGTGGCTGTGAAACAAGCCTGAATCCGGCTCATGCTTTGAGCAAAGTGGCTGTGAAACAAGCCTGAATCCGGCTTATGCTTTGAGCAAAGTGGCTGTGAAACAAGCCTGAATCCGGCTTATGCTTTGAGCAAAGTGGCTGTGAAACAAGCCTGAATCCGGCTCATGCTTTGAGCAAAGTGGCTGTGAAACAAGCCTGAATCCGGCTTATGCTTTGAGCAAAGTGGATGTGAAACAAACCTGAATCCGGCTCATGCTTTGAGCAAAGTGGCTGTGAAACAAACCTGAATCCGGCTTATGCTTTGAGCAAAGTGGCTGTGAAACAAGCCTGAATCCGGCTTATGCTTTAAGCAAAGTGGCGTTGTGAAACAAGCCTGAATCCGGCTTATGCTTTAAGCAAAGTGGCTGTGAAACAAGCCTGAATCCGGCTTATGCTTTGAGCAAAGTGGATGTGAAACAAACCTGAATCCGGCTCATGCTTTGAGCAAAGTGGCTGTGAAACAAACCTGAATCCGGCTCATGCTTTGAGCAAAGTGGCTGTGAAACAAGCCTGAATCCGGCTCATGCATTGAGCAAAGTGGCTGTGAAACAAGCCTGAATCCGGCTCATGCTTTGAGCAAAGTGGCTGTGAAACAAGCCTGAATCCGGCTCATGCTTTGAGCAAAGTGGCTGTGAAACAAGCCTGAATCCGGCTTATGCTTTGAGCAAAGTGGCTGTGAAACAAGCCTGAATCCGGCTTATGCTTTGAGCAAAGTGGCTGTGAAACAAACCTGAATCCGGCTCATGCTTTGAGCAAAGTGGCAAAGATGGTATTTGTTATTATTCTCTCTGATAAAAGAAATAAAATGTTCACTATAATTTTCATGATAATAGAGAAAGAGAAATTTATCATAAAGTTATTTTAGAAGATGTCTGAACAACATCGTAATAGTTAATGGGGAAAGATAAATAATTTACAAAACCATTTCATTGAAATTAAAATTCCGTTTTGAAGAATAACTCCGCACTGCATTAAAGGGTAGAGAAGCTGTGGCTTCCGTAAATAAACATATTATCCGTTCTAGCTTTAATTCCCTTTACTGTTTGTTTAAATGCATTTTCAAAATTTCCATTCAATTTTTTATACTTCTTTCTATTCGTAAAACCTTTACCTAATTTTAAAAATATATTTCGTAACAAACCGTAAATTTACTTTAAAGTTATATATATATTAAAAACCACTAAGGTTACACAAATACAAGAATATTTTTTATTTTTTTTTTTCATTGATAAACAGTACGAACATCATCAGGAATTAATAATACAATAATGCAAGATATAAGCCTAAAAAATTATGTTAAATTAGAAATAGAATTATTGCTAAATTTATACAAATTGCCAAGTTTATTTTGTTGCTGCAATACTCGAATTATAGACATTGAATATAGTATCAAATTTAGAATACACTTGTTTTTTCACATTTATTAATTTGTTATTATTACTGTATTTATATATTTCAAATGCTTCATTTATGTCATTCTTAATCCTTTATTAATTTCTTTTATAAGTTTCATATTTTCAATATTTGAAAATTGGTGCTTATTATTAATTCAATCATTTGCAAAATTTGATAAATATATTTCTGGATTTATATAAGCATTCAAATGTTCTTTATATCTTTATTTTTATTTTGTCTTGGTTTGACCTGTATAAGCTTTATTACAGTTTTCGCATTCTAATTTATAAACACCACCTCTTTCATGCATATTATTTGTTTTATTATTTTTATTCACTATGTTTATTATTTTGTTATTAGTTTTTTATGACATTTTGATATTTGTATTTTTAAATAATTTGGTGATATTTTTGATTTCATGGCATATAAATAAAAATGAAGTCCATATTGTATTATTATTATTATTGTAAATTAAATTATGTTGTTTATTAAAAATAATATAATTAAGTTTGTCAACAGTTTTTTTCTATAACCGCTTTATAATGCAATATGATAAATTATGTGTTTTTTTCTCTTATTTTATTATGCATTCTATATAAGTTATATAAAGCAGCCATTTTTTGATTATATGGATGATTAGAATTTGGTATAATTTGGTTTGTTAAAGTTGGTTTACGGTATAATCATATATTCAAATTTTTCATTTTTTCTAATTATTGTTAAATCTAGAAAATTTATTTTATTATTTGTTTCAATTTCATAAGTAAATTTGATGTTATTATTAATTTTATTTATTTTATCCAAAATATTTGTTAAATTTATATTATTATTGTTTGATATATACATTCCATCATCTACATATCCAAACCAATGACCATTTTTATCATATATTTTTATAATTTCATTTATTTCATAATATAATTGTAAAAATATTTCAGATAATATATTTGATAATGGCGAGCCCAAAGCAAGACCAACTTCTTGTTTATAAATTTTGTTATTCTTGTATTTGAATAACCTATGTTGTTTTAGATTATTAAACAAGAAAACATATAATATATATATATATATATATATATATATATATATATATATATTAAATATGGTGATAACTTTTCTTGTAATATAGTAATTAAATTTAAAATATTTCAAAAACAAGAATGCTTTTAATGAATATATTTATTCAAAGCTTTTCGCCGATAACATAGTACCAGCATCTTCAGGAAAATAATTATCTAATCCTATTAATAGGATTAATTAGTATTAATTATCTAGATTAGATAATTATTTTCCTGAAGATGCTGGTACTATTTTATCGGCGAAAAGCTTTGAATAAATATATTCATTAAAAGCATTCTTGTTTTTGAAATATTTTAAATTTATTAATTTATTATATATATATATATATATATATATATATATATATATATATATATATATATATATATATATATATATATATATATATATATATATATAAGACATTCAGGTATAAAGAAATTGAAAATATTTTATAAAATTTTGTCGACAAGTTTGTCGATAATGCTTCAGTTAACAACGAAGTTTTTCCTAAATACAAGTTTTGTTGATTTACAATAAGTGGATACTGTTAATTTACTTCAATTTAGAAAACTGCCATAAATAATTTATTTTCTTTACAGTTAATTTTTGGAAAGCTGAATATACAGAAAAGATTTATAAAATGTATTGAGTAGTTTGTTTATTGTTAATTTGAGCCGTTTTTTTTCCTTTGATCTTCCCAATAAAGTCAGGTAATAGAACCTACTTCCACATACGCAAACATTTCCATGATTACGATAGAATGTTTATTGTTGATTTGTACATTGAAGCATGCATTGTAGATTCTTGTATGGTACGCACGCAGCCTCCATCAGAAGGGACTCTATCAGTGACGTCAGGGATCCTGGCGAGACTTCCAAAGTTCAGCAAGAACGGCAGCGCGGTAAGTCAAAAGAACTCTCATTGTAGCTTAAACTTGGTCATCTTACCTTTTATGTTAGTGCATTTTAAACATTACCAAATGTCATAAATAACAAAATCCAAATATTTTTTTTATTTTAGTAGAACTCCTTTAAATACTTTTAGAGTTTTGTTTACGAATTTCTCAAATGTCACAACATTTTCGCGCTTTTAAACGACTTCATACAAAAACAATACTTTCTTGAAAAAGATCCAACATCCTTACCTATCATATTACGTTCTGATATAATATCGAATTTAAATGAAATTACTTTTAATGTAAAACGATTGCTCACTATAATTGAACTCCCTTTGTTTTTTAACTATTTTTAAAACTGTTGTAGTATTAAAAAAATAAAGACTTTAATAGAAGTGCGTTGACAAATGACATTCTCAGATTATTCCTCTTTGTCAGAAAAATTTACCCAAAATTAATACTTTTTTAAAATTCCTTCTTATTAGCTCACACCCTTCTTATATATATATATATATATATATATATATATATATATATATATATATATATATATATATATATATATATAGTACTAGTTTTCAGTCGTTAACAAAATACGTTTTTATTCATCTAATCAAGTTCAAATACATTTTTGTAACCTGTAGTTGATGACAATATGTTATACAGTTTTTTCAGATATTTATTCAATAAATATATTATAAAAGTTTGGAAGGTCTAGGTTGGGTATCTTCCTGTTCAAAGCCTAGCGTTTTAGCAATGAGCAAACTTTCCCATAGCTAGAAGGGTATTTGAAAGAGGTATATGAATTTTTCTTTGGATCCCATCTGCTTGTAGTCGAAACCTCCATTTCACAACCTTAAATTGTTACTATCGTTACCGCACAACATCACAAATACTTCTCTAGGATTAAAAACGAATGAAAAGAATTAAATAAAGAAAATTGATTAACAGTAACGAACCTTGCTTCACAAACGTATAACGCGAAAGGAAAGCGAAAAAAAACTACATCACAATACAAGCGACGTAAATAAGCAGCGTATAAATAGTAACAAACAAAAAATAGTCTAACACCATACACGGAATGGAAAATGAAAAATTACAAGGAAATTCTCTTTCTATTTTGTCAACTTTTTTATTCTGACATATGTATATAAATATTAATGTCATTACTCTGGTGAAACTTTATGTATTCAATTCTTTCTATTAGTTCACGCTCTCCTATATATATCTTGTAAAAATGTTCAATCGTTAGTAAAATACGATTTTTATTCATACACTCAAGTTCAAATACATTATGTTTAACTTATTGTAGATGACACTTGATGTTAATACAATTTTTTTAAATATAAATTCATTAACTAAATTGAAAATGAATTAATTTAATTTTAAATGGGAGAAAAGCTATTCACAAAAAGGGCAAAGTATGCAATATTTATTTCATTTAATTTGGCTTGAAATAAGTGGTACATACGTTTTCATAAAACAGCTGATTTTATCTTATAGGTTATGTGGTAGAACAGCTGTTTTAACGCATAGGTTACGATACGTTACTTGTATTAATTTTAATTATTTAATAAAAAGTAACTAAAATATAATTTTTCTTTGTTTACCTAAAAGTAGGAATTGACTTCAAATATTTTCGTTATAATACTTCTTTTTTATAGTAATTAAATACTTTCCGAACGTATATGTTACGCCATCTTTAATTAGCTTCTTATAAAATGATTTTATTAGCACTTCACTACACTAGTGGAGTCATCGAATTAAATAGGTTATTTGCAATAACTTGAAAATCTCTAACCTAGTTTCAAACAGATTTCTTCAACTTCACAATTTTTCCCAGCTAATTTCGTATTGCCTTACATATTACGTCCTACAAGATAGGTTCGAATTAAATAAATGTGACCAAGTTATGCAAAATAAAGTTATAATTTTCTATTGACGGGAGGGAGCTATCCTTGAGAAGCCTTGTACCACCTTGGGGCGTAAATACAAAATACTTATATAACTCAACGCCGGCATTGGAATAACGTTTATTAATGGAATAAACGTCACTCGTGGTATAATTAGAAGAGCTTTGTCATTTCGAATGTTAGACCATTCTTTGCAGCCCTTTACTTCCAATACACCATTTGTAGGTTACTTTTATATAGAGATATGGGCATTTTACTTACAATATATACACAAGGTTCGATACCGTTAATCCAGTTTGTTTATATTATTCTTTTCATTTGTTTTTAAACCTGTAGCATTATTTATGATATTGTGTGGTAACCATGGCAACAGTTTAAGATTATAGAATGGAGGTTTGGACGACAACCAGATGGTGGCAAAAAAATCATAAACCTCTTTGAATTATACATTAACAGTTATGGGAAAGTTGGCACAGTTCCAAAGCACTAGACTTGGAACATGGAAATGCACTGTTCGAATCCGACCTAGATCCCCCCCCCCAACTTTCATAATTTAATTATTGAACAAATATTTGAAAAAACTGTTTTAACATCAATTGTCATCCACTATAAGTTTTAGAAAAATTTATTTGAAAATAATTGGATAAGTAAAAACGTGTTTCATTAACGATTGAAAATATGTACAAGATATAAACAAAGAGAGTGGGAACTAGTAGAAGGAGTTGAACAAAGTTGTGTGTTTACTACATTTAACACCAAACAGTTGTTAGTTAATTTAATAATTAAACTATATTAATAACAATTGGCAATGCAATACAAAATCAATACCGAGCGCAGTAGCGTAATTATAATTAACAAGCAATTATAAACCCTTGCTACACAACCATGATGTACGTTTCCTTAGCACCTGTGATGATATAAACAGTGTGTGCTGAAGTGTACATAAGGCTTGTGTAAATATTTGTAGCAAAGGTTGATGATTGTTTATATAGTCGTTATAAAGCCCTTTTCTATACAATCTGCATAAACTTATGCCGCATTTATATAGTCGTTATAAAGCCCTTTTCGATACAATCTGCATAAACTTATGCCGCATTTATATAGTCGTTATAAAGTCCTTTTCGATACAATCTGCAAAAACTTATGCCGCATTTATATAGTCGTTATAAAGCCCTTTTCGATACAATCTGCATAAACTTATGCCGCATTTATATAGTCGTTATAAAGCCCTTTTCGATACAATCTGCATAAACTTATGCCGCATTTATATAGTCGTTATAAAGCCCTTTTCGATACAATCTGCATAAGCTTATGCCGCATTTATATAGTCGTTATAAAGCCCTTTTCGATACAATCTGCATAAACTTATGCCGCATTTATATAGTCGTTATAAAGCCCTTTTCGATACAATCTGCATAAACTTATGCCGTATTTATATAGTCGTTATAAAGCCCTTTTCGATACAATCTGCATAAACTTATGCCGCATTTATATAGTCGTTATAAAGCCCTTTTCTATACAATCTGCATAAACTTATGCCGCATTTATATAGTCGTTATAAAGCCCTTTTCGATACAATCTGCATAAACTTATGCCGCATTTATATAGTCGTTATAAAGCCCTTTTCGATACAATCTGCATAAACTTATGCCGCATTTATATAGTCGTTATAAAGCCCTTTTCGATACAATCTGCATAAACTTATGCCGCATTTATATAGTCGTTATAAAGCCCTTTTCGATACAATCTGCATAAACTTATGCCGCATTTATATAACTATAATTCTGCACGAAGGCGTTGAAATGTAGCTAACAAGAATAAAGTTATTAAAAACTGTTTCTTTTAACCTCCGCTAGGACGCGGTAACAGCAAAAATGGTGGCTGCTCTAAAATGAGGTTTTGAAGTTTGCAAATAGTGAATCTGTAATTATATTCAAGGCGCATTGCCTCGGCGTTTCCTCTGTTTTGTCAACCTACTGTTAATTATGAGAGTTGAATACTGGAAGCCCTAGAATGAAGGATATTTTAGAAGTAATAGAGCCTTAATAGCCCTGAAGGCAATACTCCTTGCTGGAGACGTTGAGAGGTCAGAAAAAAGAAATTCTCCAAAGATATTTTTTAAAATTTGCAGTGTTTTTGTATCTTGGGGTTTTTTAATTGTTATTACTGCTATCACTTGGCAACAAACCACTCTCACTGATATTTTTCGTCAGACGCGATTTCGCAATAAGTCAGTGCATTTTTCAATGCTGTGAGTCCCCATCTAGTGCGAAATGAGACTGCTGAAAAATATCGGTAAGTAGTTGTTTTTTTACCAAATGATATACACAAAAAAAATATTTATTTAAAGTTCCTATCTTTTTCAAATAAAGATCCTTATTAATAAATCAAACCTTAACAGTACTCCATTTCACTATTTTATTCATTTTGAAGAATCTGTGGTTTAAAACTATAAAACTTGAAGTTAAAAATTCGAAATATAAATCTTTAAACTAAAAAAAAATACTTAATAGTGAAAAAATTCTAAATTTAGGTTTAAATTTTGCGGTATTGAAATTCGAGTAGAAAATGTTGCATTCTTTATTTAAACCATTCATAAGTATTTATTTTGATAAATATTTTCTCGACGTATTCAAACAAATAGTTATGTTCAAAAAGTGAGAAAAATACATAAAATATCGCAAAATTGGTTTATTTATTCATGGCAAATTGGTTTATTTATTCATGGCAAATTGGTTTATTTATTCATGGCAAATTGAGTTAATGGTCATGCAAGTTTACTTAGCTTATAAATACGGTAATATAGATCATAAAAAATGGTAAACGAACATCCCTTTATTGTATAGGGAATGAATCCAGCTTAACTCACCCCGTGTTACAGAATTGTTCAAGAAACCCCTTAACAGACAATAACTTGACATGAAGCAGACACGCCAGACGTTCATTATACACTGATGGTGAATAAACTTTCTTTGTGAGGGAAAGGTAGAGAATCACTCCCCAAACATATGTTATGAGCGAAGACCAAGCTCTAATGAGAATTGGCAATTCACCACTGCTAAAGCAAAGGGTTAAACTTTATTTTGAGTTTGGGGGTGTTGAGTCCAAATCATCATGACCCGTAGATTGCATTAAAGACACAAACCTTTCTTTGTGAGGGAAAGGTAGAGAATCTCTCCCCAAACATATGTTATGGGCGAAGACCAAGCTCTAATGAGAATTGGCAATTCACCACTGCTAAAGCAAAGGGTTAAACTTTATTTTGAGTTTGGGAGTGTTGAGTCCAAATCATCATGACTCGTAGATTGCATTAAAGGCACAAACCTTTCTTTGTGAGGGAAAGGTAGAGAATCTCTCCCCAAACATATGTTATGGGCGAAGACCAAGCTCTAATGAGAATTGGCAATTCACCACTGCTAAAGCAAAGGGTTAAACTTTATTTTGAGTTTGGGGGTGTTGAGTCCAAATCATCATGACCCGTAGATTGCATTAAAGGCACAAACCTTTCTTTGTGAGGGAAAGGTAGAGAATCTCTCCCCAAACATATGTTATGGGCGAAGACCAAGCTCTAATGAGAATTGGCAATTCACCACTGCTAAAGCAAAGGGTTAAACTTTATTTTGAGTTTGGGGGTGTTGAGTCCAAATCATCATGACTCGTAGATTGCATTAAAGGCACAAACCTTTCTTTGTGAGGGAAAGGTAGAGAATCTCTCCCCAAACATATGTTATGGGCGAAGACCAAGCTCTAATGAGAATTGGCAATTCACCACTGCTAAAGCAAAGGGTTAAACTTTATTTTGAGTTTGGGGGTGTTGAGTCCAAATCATCGTGGCTCGTAGATTGCATTAAAGACACAAACCTTTCTTTGTGAGGGAAAGGTAGAGAATCTCTCCCCAAACATATGTTATGGGCGAAGCCAAGCTCTAATGAGAATTGGCAATTCACCACTGCTAAAGCAAAGGGTTAAACTTTATTTTGAGTTTGGGGGTGTTGAGTCCAAATCATCATGACCCGTAGATTGCATTAAAGACACAAACCTTTCTTTGTGAGGTAAAGGTAGAGAATCTCTCCCCAAACATATGTTATGGGCGAAGACCAAGCTCTAATGAGAATTGGCAATTCACCACTGCTAAAGCAAAGGGTTAAACTTTATTTTGAGTTTGGGGGTGTTGAGTCCAAATCATCATGACCCGTAGATTGCATTAAAGACACAAACCTTTCTTTGTGAGGGAAAGGTAGAGAATCTCTCCCCAAACATATGTTATGGGCGAAGACCAAGCTCTAATGAGAATTGGCAATTCACCACTGCTAAAGCAAAGGGTTAAACTTTATTTTGAGTTTGGGGGTGTTGAGTCCAAATCATCGTGGCTCGTAGATTGCACTAAAGACACAAACCTTTCTTTGTGAGGGAAAGGTAGAGAATCTCTCCCCAAACATATGTTATGGGCGAAGACCAAGCTCTAATGAGAATTGGCAATTCACCACTGCTAAAGCAAAGGGTTAAACTTAATTTTGAGTTTGGGAGTGTTGAGTCCAAATCATCATGACTCGTAGATTGCATTAAAGGCACAAACCTTTCTTTGTGAGGGAAAGGTAGAGAATCTCTCCCCAAACATATGTTATGGGCGAAGACCAAGCTCTAATGAGAATTGGCAATTCACCACTGCTAAAGCAAAGGGTTAAACTTTATTTTGAGTTTGGGGGTGTTGAGTCCAAATCATCGTGACTCGTAGATTGCATTAAAGGCACAAACCTTTCTTTGTGAGGGAAAGGTAGAGAATCTCTCCCCAAACATATGTTATGGGCGAAGACCAAGCTCTAATGAGAATTGGCAATTCACCACTGCTAAAGCAAAGGGTTAAATTATTTTGAGTTTGGGGGTGTTGAGTCCAAATCATCATGACTCGTAGATTGCATTAAAGGCACAAACCTTTCTTTGTGAGGGAAAGGTAGAGAATCTCTCCCCAAACATATGTTATGGGCGAAGACCAAGCTCTAATGAGAATTGGCAATTCACCACTGCTAAAGCAAAGGGTTAAATTATTTTGAGTTTGGGGGTGTTGAGTCCAAATCATCATGACTCGTAGATTGCACTAAAGGCACAAACCTTTCTTTGTGAGGGAAAGGTAGAGATTCTCTCCCCAAACATATGTTATGGGCGAAGACCAAGCTCTAATGAGAATTGGCAATTCACCACTGCTAAAGCAAAGGGTTAAACTTTATTTTGAGTTTGGGGGTGTTGAGTCCAATTCATCATGACCCGTAGATTGCATTAAAGACACAAACCTTTCTTTGTGAGGGAAAGGTAGAGAATCTCTCCCCAAACATATGTTATGGGCGAAGACCAAGCTCTAATGAGAATTGGCAATTCACCACTGCTAAAGCAAAGGGTTAAACTTAATTTTGAGTTTGGGGGTGTTGAGTCCAAATCATCATGACCCGTAGATTGCATTAAAGACACAAACCTTTCTTTGTGAGGGAAAGGTAGAGAATCTCTCCCTAAACATATGTTATGGGCGAAGACCAAGCTCTAATGAGAATTGGCAATTCACCACTGCTAAAGCAAAGGGTTAAACTTTATTTTGAGTTTGGGGGTGTTGAGTCCAAATCATCATGACTCGTAGATTGCATTAAAGGCACAAACCTTTCTTTGTGAGGGAAAGGTAGAGAATCTCTCCCCAAACATATGTTATGGGCGAAGACCAAGCTCTAATGAGAATTGGCAATTCACCACTGCTAAAGCAAAGGGTTAAATTATTTTGAGTTTGGGGGTGTTGAGCTCAAATCATCATGACTCGTAGATTGCATTAAAGGCACAAACCTTTCTTTGTGAGGGAAAGGTAGAGAATCTCTCCCCAAACATATGTTATGGGCGAAGACCAAGCTCTAATGAGAATTGGCAATTCACCACTGCTAAAGCAAAGGGTTAAATTATTTTGAGTTTGGGGGTGTTGAGCTCAAATCATCATGACTCGTAGATTGCATTAAAGGCACAAACCTTTCTTTGTGAGGGAAAGGTAGAGAATCTCTCCCCAAACATATGTTATGGGCGAAGACCAAGCTCTAATGAGAATTGGCAATTCACCACTGCTAAAGCAAAGGGTTAAACTTTATTTTGAGTTTGGGGGTGTTGAGTCCAAATCATCGTGGCTCGTAGATTGCATTAAATGCATGAACCTTTCATTCCAGATAAGGTAATAATTACTATACTTGCATGATAACAAATTATACGAATATTTATAATATACTTTGTTAAATTTTAATGAAGAACGCCGCGAAGCGTGAAGACAAAAATCTTGCACCGGTCCTGAAATCTGTACTTAAACTCGTTTTAGCCTTAACGTAAGCATTCTAGAAGCCCTTTTCTGTTTCTGCTGTGTCTGCTCATGCTGCGAGGACTTGGTTCACCCCTCGTTGCCAGAATATTACCATATTATCCCCCATTTCGCACAGAGGAACTCAAATATCGCACAGATGAACAGTCAGCGCAATAAAGACTTTGTTGCATATGAAATATGATGCTCGAAACAGAATGCTTATGGTGTGGTAAATTATGCAGCTTTTTGAAAACAATGAAAATCTCAATTTTTTGAAGTAATATGCTGAGAGTTTTTAAGGCTTTAATAAATTAATTAACACGTGCTTTTTAAACGATCGCCCTTCTTAAATACTACTGTAAGTAGTTGCGCTCTATAACAGATGTTATCTTTGTTATTCCACCTAAAAACACGCCAGGGATTTTTATCTAATTCTGTTTTTCATAAATATTTATAAATTTCCTTAACATTTTTGTC
>JBAIZL010000002.1:404269213-404314213 GCA_036971475.1 Prosapia bicincta | reverse complement strand
AAATACGCGAAACAATGACTGATTAACGAGTATCAGGGTTGGTGCTGTAAATGCCATCCCTCTTAGATTTAACCTGAAGGAAGCACATATGTTTGCCTTTCCCAACTATCACTACTAAGTTCACTTTACTTTTTCCTCTAAGTTGTAGGTGTTGGCCCCTTCCATGTATACTTACACAATTAGTAGTACAGTTCAAATGATAAAGTAGTATAACCGTGACACTATAGGCGCTAGATGCCTTGTGGTTGTTTTTACCAATAAAGCTACGAGTATACAACATAATTTTATTTCACACCAGAATTTTAATTTAAAAAAGCGTTTTGCATAAAAGTGGCTAATGATGGTCTCTCTCCCCCTAAGTATACATGAAGCTCCGTATTTATCAGCCATTTCCTTTTTTCCAAATTTAAAATACATCGGCACCTAAATAAAGTAACACAAGGCACTTAAAGCTCTTTCACTTAAGATGATTTAAGCTGTTGCAAAGGCGTGTGGTAAGACAAGGAGAATATTTTATAGAAAAGTAATTCACAATTTGTAATTCATGAATATTTTACAATATTACGAACTTCGCTTGTGAAACCAATATACTCTTGTAAACGCCTAAAACACTCAATTGATATAACAATAGTTCATTGTTACCAAATATGTATGATTATGGTGATGATGGCGTAGGTGCCGAAACATGTTTGATAAGGATAAACACTGTTGCTAAGGGATTGAGTAGCACTGTTTTCAGCCACTGTCTCCTAATGATTTTGATCACCACTTTTCTCGTCTAACTACAGTTTATTCTCCCTCGAGTTTTTGTGGGCCCTAACCTATAAGAACGTTAGATAAGTTAAACCTATATTGTCCATTCATGTTGGCTTAATGTAGATAAACTTTCGTAAGGCTCCTGTCCTTTTTAAGAAATGCTCTTGTAAAAAAAAAACTATAAGATACTTAAAGTTACAAGTATGAAATGAAACTTGACCTACAATTTTAAGAGAATTATTTTGTTAGCGTAAAAACAATTTTCGTTCGAAAAACAATTTTCGAACAAATTCCGTTAGCGGAAAAACAGTTTTTGGTTTCTCCCAAAAGTCAAACTTGTCGCCTATAATGCACTCAGTTAAGTTTTGTAATGATATTTCCAGTATAGGGCATTAACTTGATCTAACAAAATAATATTATTTAATACAATTATTAGATGACTCATATTCTCCCAAGTTTTGTAATGATATTTCCAGTATAGGGCATTAACTTGATCTAACAAAATAATATTATTTAATACAATTATTAGATGACTCATATTCTCCCAAGTTTTGTAATGATATTTCCAGTATAGGGCATTAACTTGATCTAACAAAATAATATTATTTAATACAATTATTAGATGACTCATATTCTCTCAAGTTTTGTAATGATATTTTCAGTACGCTTAAGGTATTAACTTGGTCTAACAAAATAATATTATTAATACAATTGTTAGATGACTCATATTCTCCCAAGTTTTGTAATGATATTTCCAGTATAGGGCATTAACTTGATCTAACAAAATAATATTATTTAATACAATTATTAGATGACTCATATTCTCCCATGTTTTGTAATGATATTTCCAGTATAGGGCATTAATTTGATCTAACAAATAATATTATTTAATACAATTATTAGATGACTCATATTCTCCCAAGTTTTGTAATGATATTTCCAGTATATGGCATTAACTTGATCTAACAAAATAATATTATTTAATACAATTATTAGATGACTCATATTCTCCCAAGTTTTGTAATGATATTTCCAGTATAGGGCATTAACTTGATCTAACAAAATAATATTATTTAATACAATTATTAGATGACTCATATTCTCCCAAGTTTTGTAATGATATTTCCAGTATAGGGCATTAACTTGATCTAACAAAATAATATTATTTAATACAATTATTAGATGACTCATATTCTCCCAAGTTTTGTAATGATATTTCCAGTATATGGCATTAACTTGATCTAACAAAATAATATTATTTAATACAATTGTTAGATGACTCATATTCTCCCAAGTTTTGTAATGATATTTCCGTATTGGGCATTAACTTGATCTAACAAAATAATATTATTTAATACAATTATTAGATGACTCATATTCTCCCAAGTTTTGTAATGATATTTCCAGTATAGGGCATTAACTTGATCTAACAAAATAATATTATTTAATACAATTATTAGATGACTCATATTCTCCCAAGTTTTGTAATGATATTTCCAGTATATGGCATTAACTTGATCTAACAAAATAATATTATTTAATACAATTATTAGATGACTCATATTCTCCCATGTTTCGTAATGATATTTCCGTATTGGGCATTAACTTGATCTAACAAAATAATATTATTTAATACAATTATTAGATGACTCATATTCTCCCAAGTTTTGTAATGATATTTCCAGTATAGGGCATTAACTTGATCTAACAAAATAATATTATTTAATACAATTATTAGATGACTCATATTCTCTCAAGTTTTGTAATGATATTTTCAGTACGCTTAAGGCATTAACTTGGTCTAACAAAATAATATTATTAATACAATTGTTAGATGACTCATATTCTCCCAAGTTTTGTAATGATATTTCCAGTATAGGGCATTAACTTGATCTAACAAAATAATATTATTAATACAATTGTTAGATGACTCATATTCTCTCAAGTTTTGTAATGATATTTCCAGTATAGGGCATTAACTTGATCTAACAAAATAATATTATTTAATACAATTATTAGATGACTCATATTCTCCCAAGTTTTGTAATGATATTTCCAGTATAGGGCATTAACTTGATCTAACAAAATAATATTATTTAATACAATTATTAGATGACTCATATTCTCCCAAGTTTTGTAATGATATTTCCAGTATAGGGCATTAACTTGATCTAACAAAATAATATTATTTAATACAATTATTAGATGACTCATATTCTCTCAAGTTTTGTAATGATATTTTCAGTACGCTTAAGGCATTAACTTGGTCTAACAAAATAATATTATTAATACAATTCTTAGATGACTCATATTCTCCCAAGTTTTGTAATGATATTTCCAGTATAGGGCATTAACTTGATCTAACAAAATAATATTATTTAATACAATTATTAGATGACTCATATTCTCCCATGTATTGTAATGATATTTCCAGTATAGGGCATTAACTTGATCTAACAAAATAATATTATTTAATACAATTATTAGATGACTCATATTCTCCCAAGTTTTGTAATGATATTTTTAGTACGCTTAAGGCATTAACTTGATCTAACAAAATAATATTATTTAATACAATTATTAGATGACTCATATTCTCCCAAGTTTTGTAATGATATTTCCAGTATAGGGCATTAACTTGATCTAACAAAATAATATTATTTAATACAATTATTAGATGACTCATATTCTCCCAAGTTTTGTAATGATATTTCCAGTATATGGCATTAACTTGATCTAACAAAATAATATTATTTAATACAATTATTAGATGACTCATATTCTCCCAAGTTTTGTAATGATATTTCCAGTATAGGGCATTAACTTGATCTATCAAAATAATATTATTTAATACAATTATTAGTTGACTCATATTCTCCCAAGTTTTGTAATGATATTTCCAGCACGCTTAGGGCATTAACTTGATCTAACAAAATAATATTATTTAATACAATTATTAGATGACTCATATTCTCCCAAGTTTTGTAATGATATTTCCAGTATAGGGCATTAACTTGATCTAACAAAATAATATTATTTAATACAATTATTAGATGACTCATATTCTCCCAAGTTTTGTAATGATATTTCCAGTACGCTTAGGGCATTAACTTGATCTAACAAAATAATATTATTTAATACAATTATTAGATGACTCATATTCTCCCAAGTCTTGTAATGATATTTCCAGTACGCTTAAGGCATTAACTTGATCTAACAAAATAATATTATTTAATACAATTATTAGATGACTCATATTCTCCCAAGTTTTGTAATGATATTTCCAGTACGCTTAGGGCATTAACTTGATCAAACAAATTAATATTATTTAATACAATTATTAGATGACTCATATTCTCCCATGTTTTGTAATGATATTTTCAGTACGCTTAGGGCATTAACTTGGTCTAACAAAATAATATTATTTAATACAATTATTAGATGACTCATATTCTCCCAAGTTTTGTAATGATATTTCCAGTACGCTTAGGGCATTAACTTGATCTAACAAAATAATATTATTTAATACAATTATTAGATGACTCATATTCTCCCAAGTTTTGTAATGATATTTCCAGTACGCTTAGGGCATTAACTTGATCAAACAAATTAATATTATTTAATACAATTATTAGATGACTCATATTCTCCCATGTTTTGTAATGATATTTCCAGTATAGGGCATTCACTTGATCTAACAAAATAATATTATTTAATACAATTATTAGATGACGCATATTCTCCCAAGTTTTGTAATGATATTTCCAGTACGCTTAGGGCATTAACTTGATCTAACAAAATAATATTATTTAATACAATTATTAGATGACTCATATTCTCCCATGTTTTGTAATGATATTTCCAGTATAGGGCATTCACTTGATCTAACAAAATAATATTATTTAATACAATTATTAGATGACGCATATTCTCCCAAGTTTTGTAATGATATTTCCAGTACGCTTAGGGCATTAACTTGATCTAACAAAATAATATTATTTAATACAATTATTAGATGACTCATATTCTCCCAAGTTTTGTAATGATATTTCCAGTACGCTTAGGCCATTAACTTGATCAAACAAATTAATATTATTTAATACAATTATTAGATGACTCATATTCTCCCATGTTTTGTAATGATATTTCCAGTATAGGGCATTCACTTGATCTAACAAAATAATATTATTTAATACAATTATTAGATGACGCATATTCTCCCAAGTTTTGTAATGATATTTCCAGTACGCTTAGGGCATTAACTTGATCAAACAAATTAATATTATTTAATACAATTATTAGATGACTCATATTCTCCCATGTTTTGTAATGATATTTCCAGTATAGGGCATTCACTTGATCTAACAAAATAATATTATTTAATACAATTATTAGATGACGCATATTCTCCCAAGTTTTGTAATGATATTTCCAGTATAGGGCATTAACTTGATCTAACAAAATAATATTATTTAATACAATTATTAGATGACTCATATTCTCTCAAGTTTTGTAATGATATTTCCAGTACGCTTAGGGCATTAACTTGATCTAACAAAATAATATTATTTAATACAATTATTAGATGACTCATATGATCGCAAGTTTTGTAATGATATTTCCAGTACGCTTAGAGCATTAACTTGACGGAAGGAACATAGCTTAGCACTTAGTTATACACGCTATTGGAACTGGCGACGGAAGACAAATTGTGAATAAAGGGACAAATACCGATGACTTAATCGGACAAAACGCTGGACGTATCCTGGCTTTTATCTAGATTACCTCAGGGTTTACAAATAAAGGCATTGTCGCCCGGGTGAACGGCCTTTATACATTTCTTAAGCATTAAGGAATTAAAATTACCTTAAACATTACTGGATTGTTACCAAATCATGTCATAAATCGGTAAGCTTACACGCAACTTTATGTGTGAGAATATTGAAACGTCTTTAACAAGCTGTTAACACATGTTAAAAACAGTTTTTATAAATCTTCAATTAAAACTTTCACTAACCCAGCAGTAAGAAGCTGAGTTACACGTCCTTGATTACGAGAGCAATGTCTTAAAATTGTTGTTTAGATTGGTAACTTATAATTAACAGCTTTTTGTGCTTCCGGAGGCATGTTTTTGATCACACAACGTGTGAGATGCCCGAGTTGATACGATATAGATTTTTAGTTTCCCTTTTGGCGCTTATAGGGGACAGAAGAAGGGGATAAAAGCGTAACCCAGCTTAAGCTATCGTAAACTCAAAACCCCTGTTTGCACGTGTAAGTCGTGGCTCACTCTTATACCGAACAAAAATGTCTGTTTCGTTTTCTCCTTGCGCAAATCCATATCAGGTAATCGCCAATCAATAATAGCGCGAGGAAACCCCAAATTAAAATAAAACCAAGAGAATAAACAAAGACATATTGCAACAAATAAAGACAACCATAATCAGAAACATAAAACAAAAAAGTAACAATATAGTGTATGAAAATATTGTTAAATAACAGCGTAAAAATAAATAGCAATATAACAACATAATCCTTTAGAATATAGGCTACATTTAGATACTTGAAGGTGATAAACTTGTTTGTAGCAATGCAATCTTCTCACAATTATATTTTATAATCAAATTGTTATTTTTATTTTCAAGGAAAAAACCTTGAGACGGGGTTAAGGAAAAATGGGCTTCTGAGCTTCGTGAGGGAATTTGATGGCAATGAAGCTGTAGATTACGAACTGTATTTAAAAGACGCCAGCATGTACGCAAGAGGTAGGTTTATACTTTTGCAGCCCATATCTATAGTGGCAAGTTGTAGCAGTTACATTAATTAGGCTAAAAAATATTTATGTAAAGTGTATTATGTTTTCAATAATATAATTTATATAAATTTATTTTTTTTAAATGTTTTCAATATTATTAGGAACTGAGGCTAAAATTATTTTAGAAAATTTGAAATTGTGATAGTAGTTAGGTAAGTACTTCAGTAACAACTGTTTACAGACATGTGAAGGTTTTATACAGGATGTAAGATTTAGGTCTTTATATGAAAATATAAGAATTACTGAAATAATAAAAAAAAGTAATTGATAAAATATTATAACTAAATTTAAGTTTCTTTTGTCAAAATTGCAAGACTTACATTATAAAATAAAGCATAAAGAATACTTATACCAAATAATTTATACATTTTCTATAGAAAAATTATTAGTTTTAAAACAAGTAACTAAAAAAAAATTTCAAGTTAAATCCTACTTAGGTGAGTAAAGTAAAAATTGATTTTAGTTACTTTTTACTAAATAATTACAACTAAACCACTACTACTACTGAATACTACATTTCCATAGGCCTATATCTTGCTCAAATTTTCATTCGTTAATCAAATACTTTTTATTCATCTACAGAAGTTGATATACATTTTATTAATTGCTGTGGATAACACTTTAAAAAAGCAAATTAAAAGCATTTAAAGTACAGTTTTTTTTCAAATAATTATTCAATACTTTTAATTTTAAAATAGTTTAAAATATTCACTCAGTTGTTAGATTACAAACATGTGATATTTTGTTCCAATGCAACCTAAGGCACCACTTTTTTAAATTTAATTCTAAATAAATATTTGAAAAAACTTTATTAACATCAATTGACAACCACTACAAGTTTTAAAAAAAGTGTTTGAACATGAGTGGATGAATAAAGGTATTTTTATTGATGATTGAAAACTTGTACAAGATATATACATATGTAATTATGAATATATATATATATATATATATATATATATATATATATATATATGTATGATTATTGTATGATTATTATCAAATATATATATATATATATATATATATATATATATATATATATATATATATATATATATAGGCCTATATATATATATATATATATATATATGATTATTGTATGATTATTATCAAATATATATATATATATATATATATATATATATATATATATATATATGATTATTGTAATTTTCATTCCTAATGATGTTGGTACTGTTTACCAACGAAAAGCTTTGAATATAAATATTCTTGTATTTGAATAACCTATGTTGTTTTAATATATATATATATATATATATATATATATATATATATATATATATATATATATATATACACTGTATATATAAGGAGAGTGTTAGCTAATAGTAGGAATTGAAAAACGTATAATTCTATACCTTTGTTCACAAAAAGGTACATTAAATATAAAACGCATTAAAACTATTTACTATTTATTTCTAGTTTACATTGTTTTCTTGTATATTTTAGCCTAGTTAGTAGCTGTGTAACTGTAACTGTGACAGAGTTTTGTGAATTGGTTTCTTAGAACCAACTCTCAAGGGATTGCCGAGTAGTTTAGCCTATATAAAGTTTAATAATTATATAATATAATGTTATTAATAGTATAACTAGCAAAGTAGGCACTATATTTTATAAGGTGGCTAAATATCTTTTGTATCGGCGGAAATTATTAAGGTTTAAAAGATCGTAACTAAGTTTTTCAGCGAAAAAGAACATTGTTTTAATTCTATAGACACAATAGTTTAGTTTTATTTTATAGACACGAGAGAAGTGTTAAGGTTTTAATTGCTTCTGTTGTTCGTTTCCGCCAGTGGTCATCCTCAGTGTGCGTGGCATGCTGGTGAGGAAGTTCATGCTCGCCGCCCACTCCCTCGGAATGACCCGTGGAGACTGGACGTTCTTGGACGTCGAGATTGTTCAGGTAGGCATTGCCATTCCTTTGCAGCTCTGCACAGTTTCTATCTATTTTTATTATATACATAAATATTACTTCAATTGTTACGCATGCAATTTTAAAATATAAGCTCTTATTATTGTTTAAAAACTTTAGTGCTTAAATTTCTTCAATAAAACATTAATTCATACTAGGTAACATTAATTGTTACTAAATTATAGTTTTATTTTCATCATTAAAACGGTTCATGAGGGGGAGAGCTTGTGATGACTCATTAGGGGCATAGTTTAAAATGGCTCATGAAAGGAGAAGCTAGATTTTCAGAAATTTTACTTAAAATTCTTGAAATCTTGCAATGAAATTAAAACTCTTTTTACCAGTTTTCCACATTTTGGACATTATTTCACTCGGCTGAAGGAAGCAGAAGTGTCTGATTTTATTTAGTACCCGTGACACGTTCTTATTTCACGTTGACGCTGAGCTTTGGATGAGCATATATGAGCTTCTAAATGACGTTTACTGATTTCAAATACAAATGTGAAATGTAAAGAAAGTCATGATGCCAATAGAGAGTACCCTAAACTTCAAAACTTTCTCCTAAAGCGACGTCCACGTGCTTAAAGCAGAACCAGAGAAATACGTTACTCCAGGAAGTCCTGATATCCCTGGGACATATAAGGAAGGTATTGTGGCCATTACTACCGTAGATACACATTTGTTCCGGGATAAGTCAATCTATGAGTTAATAAGCACAAAAGATTTCATTTACGGTACCGGGAATCAAACCAAGGATATTAAGTGCTCTATTCACTAGGTGCCTGCTAATTACACTTGCTTCATTAAATGTTTGATCACAGCTCCGGCCATTTTATTAGATAAAATAATAATGTTAAACATACTCGATGATTTCAGTTATTGGAAATATTTTGAAACTATATATAAACTGTTGGCTAGGGTTCGTATTGGGGCGACCACGATTGGGAGGCCCACGACCAGCTGGACCAGACCGCCAGAAAGGCCTACGAAGCACTGTTGAGAGTCTCCCTACTGGAGCCCACCAGCCCCAAGTTTCAGGACTTTGCAGACAAAGTCAAAGAGAGGGCTCGGGAGGACTACAACTATACTTTCACGCCAAATGAAGAGGTAAATAAAAATTAAGCCCAAAGCTGTAAGCACTGATTTACCTTTATGTAACTCCTCGTCGTGTTTTAGTTATCTTTATGGCTCTTTCGACTTAAACTAATATCTGTGACTTATTGACTTAACATATCTTGCCTCTTTAACTTGACTAATTCTTGTGACTCTTTGACGGAAACTTATCTCTGTGACTTATTGACTTAACATATCTTGCCTCTTTAACTTGACTAATTCTTGTGACTCTTTGACGTAAACTTATCTCTGTGACTTATTGACTTAACATATCTTGCCTCTTTAACTTGACTAATTCTTGTGACTTTTTTAAGGAAACTTATCTCTGTGACTTATTGACTTAACATATCTTGCCTCTTTAACTTGACTAATTCTTGTGACTCTTTGACGGAAACTTATCTCTGTGACTTATTGACTTCAACATATCTTGCCTCTTTAACTTGACTAATTCTTGTGACTCTTTGACGGAAACTTATCTCTGTGACTTATTGACTTCAACATATCTTGCCTCTTTAACTTGACTAATTATTGTGACTCTTTGACGGAAACTTATCTCTGTGACTTATTGACTTCAACATATCTTGCCTCTTTAACGACTAATTATTGTGACTCTTTGACGGAAACTTATCTCTGTGACTTATTGACTTCAACATATCTTGCCTCTTTAACTTGACTAATTATTGTGACTCTTTGGCGGAAACTTATCTCTGTGACTTATTGACTTCAACCTATCTTGCCTCTTTAACTTGACTAATTATTGTGACTCTTTGACGGAAACTTATCTCTGTGACTTATTGACTTCAACATATCTTGCCTCTTTAACTTCACTAATTCTTGTAACTTTTTGACGGAAACTTATCTCTGTGACTCTTTTACTAAAACTTATCTCTGTGATTCTTTGACTGAACTAATTTCTGTTGTTCTTTAACTTAAACCTATCTCGTGACGCTTTGACTTATCGATCAATTTAAGTTTATGTCCCTTCTCCCCATGTTTAAGCTAGTCTCTGTGACTCACTGATTTAGAAAAATCTCTGTGACTCTTTGGTTTAACTAATTTCTGTGACTCTTTGGCTTAAACCTATTTTATGATTCTTTCACGTCACCCAAAAGAGTTTTGCTTTATCTCCCCCCCCCCTATCGAAATGGCGTTTCCTTTCACGCCCGGGTAACCCAAGATTTATACACCTTATTTTTAGTGCTTATCACGTCCTTATTCCTAGCACGTCCTTATCCTTGCGTTTTCACCTTAAATATCGTTTAGAGATTGCAATATATTGTATTCGTATCAAAGATCTAATATCCCACATGTTTAAATATTTCTCGAAAGTTTACTTGTTATTGTACGCCATTTTAAAATATCGTTTGCCTTCGTTAACTCTTGCTCTAGATGAGATCTGGTACCTGCAGAGAAATGCTTTATATTATTTATGCAATGGAATTACAAGATGATCCTGCAAAAGAGTAGCATTCCGTGAAAAGCTTTGGCATCTGAGCAAACACTTTGGCGTTTCTCAAGCTTTTAGCTGTGTACATATTGGAACGAGATCCGAGTGGAAACAGCTCCAGTTTGTTTTGTCAAGTGAAGTATAATTTTAAATGAAACACTTAAATCTGAAAATAGAATTATTTGTATTTACATTTACAGTGAATAAATATAAATAATGACTGTGTATTCAAAAACGTCATTATTTTATTAGGATTTAAAACCATGAAAGCCTAGTTCTTTTAATGACATTTTTAAAATTAAACATTAGTTTTTTTTTAATTTATATTTTTAAAGTATTTGAATGTTTTAACTATTCAGTATAAAAACCAGGTTTTAAACAAATTTCATGTTAAATTAATCTTGCAAAACTATATTCAAATATATGGCTATTCTTAACTCCAATAATAACTCCAATTAAAGCTTTTTGGCTTATAAACTTATAAGTATTATATATTTAGCATCGGGTAGTTGTGTTTTTAGAACAAAGATTTGTTACAAAGATGTTGTAGTTATTTGTTTATTTTTTTGTTTCTCCTTCCATTTCTATGATGTTTTCATTAATTTACTGTAATTCGTTTATGTAACGATTATTTTAGTGTTTTAAGTGTTTATTTCTGTAAATTATCTCTTTAGCAATGACTATTCTTATTTTTCCTTCTACTTGGTAAGTATTGCAACAAAACTTCCTATAGCGCAGCATATAAAACATTTACACTGATTACAATATAATTTACGCTGGCATCATCAATTAGAAACTCTAACGACATTGCGAAAACCCAATTGTTCCAAACGTTCGTGACTGTCAAAATTTGGCGGTTAACATGGTGTGTGGTTATTTGGAGGATATGTTTCAATAATTTTCAATTGAAATTTTATTTACTGATAAATATCATATACTTCACGATATCATACGTTTTCATACAACGTGTATCTATATTTTTCGTGTATTATATCACTTTATATATTTTACATAATAATAAGTGAAATTATATTATTAAATAATACCTTAATGGTAAATAGGGATTTGTTAATAATACCTAGCTTTTGTATATATATATATATATATATATATATATATATATATATATATACATATATATATATATATATATATATATATATATATATATATATATATATATGATGAATAGTTACTATCTGGGGTACATCCGTTCATTCTGCAGTGCATAAATTCGCAGTTCCGACGTTTCGCTAGAATCTCATCCAGCATTGACGAGGTGAACCCAACAACAGTTGAAGAGCGAGACAACAACTCGCCTCACCAACTCCCTCTTCAACTGTTGTTGGGTTCACCTCGCCAATGCTGGATGAGATTCTATCGAAACGTCGGAACTGCGAATTTATGCACTGCAGAATGAACGGATGTACTCCAGATAATAATTATTCATCATATATATATATATATGAATGAACGTGTGCATATACGTATGAGCCTTATGCATTACTAAACCACTGATCCGATCGTCATGAAACTTTTGGAAATTGTTGAGTACATTCCTGGAAAGGTGTCTGGCTACATAAGAATGTTTTATAACATATAATTTTTAGATACCAAAATAGCATAAAATATGACTTTCTATCTTATCAAAAGACATTTTATTAAATTCATTCCAAATTTTGGTTGCTAGGCAACACTCAACAATCTAAAATTATTTTCCAACACATTTCTAACAATATAACAAAAATATTGTATATCCGAATGCACTTCAATAAATAACATTCAATCAAGAACTTTTATTGTCACACGTTTCTCGATCGATTACTCAAAGTTTAGCTATTACTATGTTAAAAAAATATCTAATTAGGTCCAGTTAATGTTACCACGCCATTCATTGACTTTTAGGTCATACGAAGTTCTCCGGGTCAGCTAGATATCTGTATTTATTAACTATGCAAACTTTTTATAATAAAAATGTTTAAAACACTTACAGACTTCTAGCTATTAGAGTAAAATTGTTACTAAACCTTTACGTACATTTCGATAGCTTTTTTGACATCATCAGAATGTAAAATAAAACTACGGTGAGTTTGAAAAGAAGTTGTATCATTCTAAAAAAGTCAACTACATTAACGAAATGTCCATAGAAGTTGTTTAACAGATTTTTTTAGTTAAATTTTAATTTACGCTACTTTGCTCTAAATTCATTACAGTTTTGTTTACATGTATTTTTACTTCTTTTCTATAATCTGATTCTATTATTCACCCAACTTAGTTATACTTATAGTAATAATAAACGTGTGTTCGAAATGGCCGTGCAATTTTGTGTTTTCTCATAAACGTTTTAGATTTAGACCAACCTCTATCCCTCCGCTTGTTCTAAATAGCTTCATAAACAACTTCATAATCTTTTGATCACTATTCTTTAATTGAATAATTTTAAAAATGTTTTCCAAAATTAAAAATTACAAACAATCTAAAAACTGTGAAAATTTCTGATTTAAACAACCCAGGTCACAATATTTTGGTTTTTTAATTTAATTTTTATTTGTCTTTGATTTAAAATTCTTCCGCGAAGGAATTACAAAAGGAAATTAAAGTATTCAGGATTCCGTTATCTCGGTTATAACCCATATCAAGACTAATAGTTAATCTTGGTTAATGCTAGTGTTGGTTTTGTAGTTATCTTTGTATTAGTTGTTACGTCTCGAGAAGTACCACGAAGATTGTTGGTGTGCTCGATCACTAAATCCTTTTATGCTATCGACTTTCATTACACCAGAATCCTGCTATGAGAATACAAAAACGTCCATGAAAACAATGAGATATCATTTTAGGAACATTTAATAAAAATCTATGTTTCGGTGCAGAATGTATTAACTAAAGAATAACTAAGCCACTTACAATCAGTTAAATTATTGTCTCATACGTGTTTCATCTTTAAAGAAATTCAAAACTATAATTTAGTTAAAATTATTGAGTTTTAGTTTGGATTTTGTGTTATTATACTCATTGAGGATGATGATTTTGACAATGAAACGCGTATGAAAAATTAATTATAATGTGGAATGTCATTTATTTTTTAAAAAAACCCTTTTCAAACCATAACGTTTAGACATTTTCGTATTTTCCTCTTGGCTGAGTTAATGTTCAAATAAACCAGTGGAAGGAAGATATTACGAAACTTCGATATTTAGGGGTAAAAACTTATTCCTCAGTGTCCGGTAAATGTAGCTCTAGGCCAGTGAGTCTATGAGTTGTGTACGACATTCATGGTTGATTGGGCCGCGTACGCCCCCCCCCCCACCAGTCTGAGAATTAGCATGAAAATTGCATGAATGTATTCATCATAGCGACCACAGCAGGAAAATAAATGTCGCATAAGAAGTAGAGCATTGAATTTTAAGAAAGAAACTTAGGAAATATCTTGTTTTTATTTCCCCCATCACAGGGTCTCCTTTTACTGATACTTCTACAATTGCGACTTAAGACTATGAATGCGTGTTATAACATTTTGCCTCTTGTACCCTGCCGGGCTACTTCAAATGACCAAAGATCATCTAACCAACATACGCTGCCGTTAATTAACCAAATACGCGACATTCAAATAATCGTAATACACGTACTTTAAATAACCAAATACGCGGATTTCAAATAACCAAATACACCGACTTCAACTAAAAGTAATGTTGCGGGTTATCGCTATGCCGCTCCGTAGGCGTTCAACGTACAACTTGAAGTTAATAAATAAATGGGAAGTAATATTTCTATAAATATCTGAACTTGGTAGTTATTATTACTACCTTTAAATTATTTCTCAACATTCTACGGTTTAACTTTGTCGTTATTAAAGTAAATGTAGTGCAGGAATATTATTAGGTTTGATTAGACCATAGATCGTAGAGTATCTTATTATAATTGTAAATAGTATACTTGAAAATCTTTTTGAATAATAAGTGTAATTACAAAACTATGGGAAATATGATACAGTAATTATTTTTGTAAACAATTGCAGATTTAACGACATATTGAAACTTAAATAACTAACGTAATAAATATTTAAACATCGTGTTGAATAAGTGTAGTTACGAAACGATAATTAATATAATAAATAAATTATTTTTCAAAAGTTTTTTAAAATGTTTCTAGATGTAAACAGCATAGTGATACCTTAATATTAAAGTAAACTAGTCAAAGTAAAAGGTAAACTAGTGTTTCATCAAGGAACTACAACTTACAATACACTGTTATAAAGAAGAAAACTTGTCACGTTTCTTTTCATAAAACCATAAAGTAATTGGAAACAACTAAAAATATTATCTATACCAATACCGTACATATTTTTTTCTTCTAATCTGTGTATATATAAATGAATATTTGTATGTATGTATGTATGTATCTTATTATAATTGTAATAGTCTACTTAAACATCGTTTTAAACAATAAGTGTAATTTACAAAACGACAGTAATATGATGTAGTGTTTATATTTTAAAAAAAATATAGATTTAATAAAATACTGAGACCTAAATATTAACGTAATTAACAAATCGCCCAATATAGTTACCTATCAAACCTAAAAAATGCATTAACCAAAATGTACACACACAATTTACGCGGCCGTTAATTAACCAAATACGCGACATTCAAATAATCGTAATACACGTACTTTAAATAACCAAATACACCGACTTCAACTAAAAGTAATGTTGCGGATTATCGCTATGCCGCTCCGTAGGCGTTCAACGCACAACTTGAAGTTAATAAATAAATGGGAAGTAATATTTCTATAAATATCTGAACTTGGTAGTTATCATTACTACCTTTAAATTATTTCTCAAAATGCTACGGTTTAACTTTGTCGTTATTAAAATAAATGTAATGCTGGAATATTATTTGGTTTGATTGCCATGTCCGTCGGAATGCATTAAAATTTGCCTAACAGGAAATGTTTTCTGCCTTTTAAGAAACCACAAAAGCAGTATGTGTTTATATATAGTTTGCTTTCCTAATGTAAACCCTTCAAATTTTCTTCATAAACAAGTAATATTAAGATTTTTTAAAATCAATTCCTACTTTAAAAAAACAAAACAAAATCGTATTTTAGTTTTTTTTTCTTTTATATTTACAAGTAATATAAATATATATACACATGTCAGAATAACAATATTAAGTGGCAAATACAAATTTCCTTGCAATTTTTTGTTTGTATATCTATGTATGGTGTTGGACAATTATTTTTTATTAATTACTATTTATACGCTTTCTTTCTTTCGTCCCTTGTATTATATTGTAGTTTTTTATCGCTTTCCTTTCGCATTGTCCGTTTGTGAACCAAGGTTCGATAACGTTAATCCAGTTTGTTCATTTTTTTATATTCATTCATTTTTAATCCTAGAGCATAATTTTTAATAGGCCTATTGTGTGGTAACCATGGCAACCGTTTAAGGTATAATAATGGAGGTTTTTCATATAGATCTTTGAGAAACACATTTCTAGCTATGACAATTTGGCTCAGTGTCTAGATCATCCCCAAAAATTTTATTATTTAATTATGAATAAATATTTGAAAACTGTATTAACATAAACTTTGCCATACACTTTAGGTTAAAAAATTATTTTAACTTGATTGGATCAATATATATATATATATATATATATATATATATATATATATATATATATATATATATATATATATATATATAAGGTTAGTTCTAGTAGAGCTCAAAGCTTATTTAGGAATTTTCGGACTAGATAGGAGACTGACAGACTTACCTAGTGGCTATAGTCCAATACTACAATCTCTTGGAAATAAATAAATACACATACATAAAAACATATCTCACTATTGAAATACTTCGATCACCCAATGATCTTTATCAATCAAAAAATCTTTTTTTTTATTGATAAAGATCATTGTATGATCAAAATATTTCAATAGTGTGATATATTTTTATGTGTGTTTATTTATTTCCAAGAGATTGCAGATTTGGACTATTGCCACTAGGTAAGTCTGTCAGTCTCCTACCTAGTCCAAAAATGCCTACATATATATATATATATATATATATATATATATATATATATATATAAAGAACTAAGTCAAAATACAAATACAAGAATTATAATTGAATTTACAATTCAAAGCTTTTCGTTGGCTAACAGTACCAACATCATCAGGAATATTCTGATACATATTGCGATATATATATATATATATATATATATATATATATATATATATATATATATATATATCGCAATATGTATCAAATTCAATATATGAATTGTTTAATATTCCTGATGATGCTGGTACTGTTAGCCAACGAAAAGCTTTGAATTGTAAATTCAAATATAATTCTTGTATTTGTATTTTGACTTTTGTTCTTTATTAATACACAAGAAAACATATTGCGATATTTATATATATATATATATATAAGGAGAATTTGAAGGAATTTTAAAACAGCAGAATATTTTATACAATAATATATAAACATTACCCTCATATGAAGCATGGTATGAGAGGTTGTTTACTTAGTTAACAATATTTATTTTAATAATGCAACGCTTCTGCAACCAGTTCGTTGCCCTTATCAAACTTGTGCTATAAAAATAAAGACCTTCCAATGTGTAATGTGAGGGGGCAAAGCATCAGACCCCCTACACTTCACTAAGAACTTCTTCTGGAAAGGAAAGTTAGTAGAGCTGTAGCTCAAGGAGGTTCTTAGTGAAGCGTGCAAAAGGTCTAAGTGTCTCCTCACATTTAACATTCCATTGTGTAATGTGAGGGGTCAAAGCATCAGACCCCCTACACTTCACTAAGAACTTCTTCTGGAAAGAAAAGTTAGTAGAGCTGTAGCTCAAGGAGGTTCGTAGTGAAGCGTGCAAAAGGTCTAAGTGTCTCCTCACATTTAACATTCCAATGTGTAATGTGAGGGGTCAAAGCATCAGATCCCCTACACTTCACTAAGAACTTCTTCTGGAAAGGAAAGTTAGTAGAGCTGTAGCTCAAGGAGGTTCGTAGTGAAGCGTGCAAAAGGTCTAAGTGTCTCCTCACATTTAACATTCCAATGTGTAATGTGAGGGGTCAAAGCATCAGATCCCCTACACTTCACTAAGAACTTCTTCTGGAAAGGAAAGTTAGTAGAGCTGTAGCTCAAGGAGGTTCGTAGTGAAGCGTGCAAAAGGTCTAAGTGTCTCCTCACATTTAACATTCCAATGTGTAATGTGAGGGGTCAAAGCATCAGATCCCCTACACTTCACTAAGAACTTCTTCTGGAAAGGAAAGTTAGTAGAGCTGTAGCTCAAGGAGGTTCGTAGTGAAGCGTGCAAAAGGTCTAAGTGTCTCCTCACATTTAACATTCCAATGTGTAATGTGAGGGGTCAAAGCATCAGATCCCCTACACTTCACTAAGAACTTCTTCTGGAAAGAAAAGTTAGTAGAGCTGTAGCTCAAGGAGGTTCGTAGTGAAGCGTGCAAAAGGTCTAAGTGTCTCCTCACATTTAACATTCCAATGTGTAATGTGAGGGGTCAAAGCATCAGATCCCCTACACTTCACTAAGAACTTCCTCTGGAAAGGAAAGTTAGTAGAGCTGTAGCTCAAGGAGGTTCTTAGTGAAGCGTGCAAAAGGTCTAAGTGTCTCCTCACATTTAACATTCCAATGTGTAATGTGAGGGGTCAAAGCATCAGATCCCCTACACTTCACTAAGAACTTCCTCTGGAAAGGAAAGTTAGTAGAGCTGTAGCTCAAGGAGGTTCGTAGTGAAGCGTGCAAAAGGTCTAAGTGTCTCCTCACATTTAACATTCCAATGTGTAATGTGAGGGGTCAAAGCATCAGATCCCCTACACTTCACTAAGAACTTCTTCTGGAAAGGAAAGTTAGTAGAGCTGTAGCTCAAGGAGGTTCGTAGTGAAGCGTGCAAAAGGTCTAAGTGTCTCCTCACATTTAACATTCCCATGTGTAATGTGAGGGGTCAAAGCATCAGACCCCCTACACTTCACTAAGAACTTCTTCTGGAAAGAAAAGTTAGTAGAGCTGTAGCTCAAGGAGGTTCTTAGTGAAGCGTGCAAAAGGTCTAAGTGTCTCCTTACATTTAACATTCCAATGTGTAATGTGAGGGGTCAAAGCATCAGACCCCCTACACTTCACTAAGAACTTCTTCTGGAAAGAAAAGTTAGTAGAGCTGTAGCTCAAGGAGGTTCTTAGTGAAGCGTGCAAAAGGTCTAAGTGTCTCCTCACATTTAACATTCCAATGTGTAATGTGAGGGGTCAAAGCATCAGACCCCCTACACTTCACTAAGAACTTCCTCTGGAAAGTTAGTAGAGCTGTAGCTCAAGGAGGTTCTTAGTGAAGCGTGCAAAAGGTCTAAGTGTCTCCTCACATTACACGTTTGAATGTTAAATGCAAGGACTTTGTTTTTTATAGCACAACAGGTTTGATAAGGACAACGAACTGGTTGCAGAAGCTTTGCATTATTAAAATAAATATCTTTGACTCGATTACCAACCGTTTTCTGAAGTATTTAATTGTTTGTTATGTATACTCCTAAGTTACTGGTTATTATCACAGATGGTTCTTAGAACTTGTGTTTAGGGAAGGTTCCGCCTGATTCCAGTGGATAACTTGAGGAACATTTTGCAATGGTCATCACCGGTTCAAAACAAATCTCAAACATGATTGACCTATTTACAGCAGAAACATCCACAAAAACATTTAAATATTACTAACTATAATTTGTTTAGTTTACACATGTTTGATACAGATTATATCTCCTTGTAAATGCCTATATGCAGGTTAATTTCTTCGTGGGAGCTTTCTACGACGGTGTCTACCTACTTGGCATGGCTCTGAATGAAACCTTGACGATGGGCATAGACATCCGAGACGGGCTAGCCATCACTAAACAGATGTGGAACCGAGATTTCAAAGGTAAGCCGATGCAAAGTTACATAAGTTATACTTTATTTACTTCTACTATCGTTCCACTAGGCTGTCTCGACAGACAGCTACATACATATGTTAAATAAAACAGGCATCTACATTAACAGAAATATCCGATGTATAAGTCGTACAGAAGTGTTTCTCACTCATCTAAATTAATAAAGGTGCAATCTCCATAACCGTGACCTATTTACTTCATAATTTATAATAAATATAACTTAAAACAATTTTTATAGTACATAAATAAATCTTACGATTTGTACGGGGTAAAAACTAATCGAGATACTGAGCAAAAGCCAAGGCAATAATTAAACAGCTGGTTTATTTATTACTTCAGTTGAAGTTTCGACCATTCACTGTATAGTTAATATATAACCAATATCAAGACAAAAACATATTACTATAACAAAAAATAAATGTTAATTTTTATATTTTTATTCACTAATTAAATAAATAGGTTTTGAAGTGATAACTTCTTGACGAACGAAGAACAAAACACGAGAATAAATCATTAATTTCGCGTCAAGCTATTAACTTCTGAAACGCATACCTCACAGCATATGATTTCATGTAACAGCTGATTGTGTGTTATAGGTTATGTTGTAGAACAGCCGTTTTACACGTAGGTTATTATTAAATAGTTTTGATAAGTTAATAAATTTAATACCTTTTTTAAATTTTGATAAATCTCAATACAAATAATTCAAAATAATGATAATAGTAAGATTGTTGTTGTTGTTGTCGTGTGACAAGTGCAATAAAAACAATTTCAGAGAAAGGTAGAGAGAGCACAGTTACACGGGTCCAAAGGCGTGAAGCACTGCACTGGCCACCTCTGCAGCTTTGTCCGTATAAAGGGTCTCCCTAGAACAGTTTAAGTCAATTTTAAATAGTGCTGCAATGATGGACGGGCAGTTGAAGAGATGATCGGGATCAAGCTGTATCCCTGTGCAGTGCCTACATTCAGGGTATGTTCTTGTTCCATCAGGCAAGATTTTCATGTCTTTGAGGTGCATTGTCCTCAGTCTGGCAATTGTTTTTGTTATTTCCCTGTCGAAGTTAAGCTCGGGAAGTGATGATTTTCTTTGGTAACTATGGCAGAGCTTCTGTTTTGCAACGGCATTTACGTCGGAAGATGTAATCACGGGGGCTGGTTCGATGGTCCTCGCTTCCTTGGCCAGAGAATCGGCCTCTTCGTTCCCTTTGATGTCGACGTGTGCCGGGATCCATTGAAGCGTACAAACCTTCTTGTTTTCCTCAATTAAGGTCAGAAGGGTATTGATCTGACCACATAGCCTGCCTACAAGAGACTAAACTAAATCCAAATCTAATCCTCAAGAATAGTAAGGTATATATTTTTAATTCAGTTTTTGGAAGGAAAACATTTTTAGGCCCGTCTTATACTTTTTAGAGAACAGATTTGAATTCAATTTGTTTAAAAAAACACCTAATAAATGTTTATTGTCAGCCACATTATTTTATTACTAAGCTACAGTAAATATTAGTCTTAATTAAGTATATTCTTCGAATACAGATGTAAAAATTAAAAGAAAAATGTATGCATTCATATTTTCGGCGATTTTCGTTGAAACTTTTGCGAAATTATTGGCTCTATTTTGCTATCCCTTCTGTCGGAACTCCATCGAAGGCCAGAACCATATTTTATCTAATACATTCATATGTTTTAGTCCTGAAAATGGTCACAAACTAGGCTGGATATGGATGAAACATTGATTTGAATAATACGTTAGGCAACTGTCTAGTCATTCTCCTTTGGAAATATTTATTAGAATCTTAAATATATTTTTCCAAGTGCGCCTAATATATATAAATTTTTCTTTTGGTATCCCTGAACAGAAAAATTGGGAAAACCTTCGAGTTGAGGACACGCTCTATAACATTCAGTTATACAAATATTTTAGCTTAATATAAGTGATAACATATGATTCCGCACAACAGCTGATTTTATATTACAGGTTATGCAGTAGAACAGCTGTTTTTAACATGTTGGTTTTATTACTTTATTTATCGTATATTAAGTTACAATATTATTGTTCAATATTTCATATTAATTTACCGTTCAATAAATCTTACTGCAAATTATTTAATATAATATCGATTAATTGTACACTTTTATTCTAATATTTAAGTGAAAACTTCCTTCGACGCATTTGTCACTTTTAAAATCCTATTTTAATTAAATTCGTTAAACAAGATTCTATTGAATAAATTTTCCAACATCTAATAAAAGTTGTTTATTAACTATATTATTTAAGTGGAATATTAATTCTTGCAGTGAGACACTTGACAGACATATTAGATGCACACTCTCGCAGTGCATTTAGTTGTCCTTTTCAAGTTGTTGATAAATTTATGGTCTAAATTATAACAAACTAATAGTTTGAGAAGGACAACTAATTAGTTGTGTCTCAAACAAACTCGTTCTCAGTAGATAACCATTCTTGACTCGTTAAAAACATTCGTATTTTTACGGTAACAAACAAACTGTCTTTTAAACATAATTTCAAACGAAATTATAAATTTTATGGTTTTGTTAAATTTTACTCGACTAAAAATATTACCTATTCGGTTGTTATGAAATTTCCAAGGTTTTAAGTAGATTTTTTTGTAACTTTCAATGCTTTTCTTCTTTATTTTATAGGGAAACGAATATTTGCGGCACATTTTCTTTCTATTACTTTGTACTACTTTCTTCAGTTCTGTATAATTGCTCTACATTTCTTACGCTTTGTGTTTCCATTGGTATTTCACCATTCTTTAAGAGACGAAAGGTTTCCTTTTGGCCTTTGCGTAAAGGCGCGTTTACTTTTAACATCTCAAAAGTTGCGTTTCTTACTATATAACGCTGCAAGTTTGCCTTTGAATTGTCTTGAAACGAGTGAGTCGTGTTTTAATGTTTAGCATTTTACTTATAAAGGTGTGGAATATTGGATTTCGAGATTAGCTGGACTGTGTTTAATCGAGGGAGCTGAGGGAATTATTTAATATTTTTGCTGCAATTTACTCAGTACAACATGAAAGTAGTAGCAGGGCTGAATGTGACAACCCTTAAGCGAAACCCTACACGTTTTGTATTATTTCCCCATGTTTTTCTGAAGAGTTTAACTTAAGCAACGTCCAAGCCTTCGGAAATCGATATTACATTTAACTTCAAGTTTTTTTTATTACTTAGGAGTGGAAAACAGGATTCATTCCTTCGTGCTCTCAAACGTATTTACTTATTTATTCCATACCTTCTATTAGTTTTACCCTCCCTGCATATACTTCATCAAGTATCTTGTTCAAACTTTAAATCTTTATTAAAATATCTTTGTCCACTCATGTTCAAATAATTTTTTTTTAACTTGTAGTGGATGACTATTATACTAAATGCAGTTTGTTTTCAAATATTAATTCATTAATTAAATTTCGTGAATTAATCTTAGTTTAATATGGAAGACAAAATTTTCAAAAAAGAGGCAAGGTTTCCAATATAGTTATTTCGTCCCATTTGGCTTAAAATAAATGATAGCATATGATTTCTTTAAAAACGTGTGTTGTGTGTGTGTTTGTGTGTGTGTGTGTGTGTGTGTGTGTGTGTGTGTGTGTGTGTGTGTGTGTGTGTGTGTGTGTGTGTGTGTGTGTGTGTGTGTGTGTGTGTGTGTGTGTGTGTGTGTGTGTGTGTGTGTGTGTGTGTGTGTGTGTGTGTGTGTGTGTGTGTGTGTGTGTACGAAGAATAGAAATCAGCAAAATGTTGCCATATACCATCAGCAAATAAACACGTGTATAAACGAACAGTTCTGTTTCCCTTTTCACAGGCATCACTGGACACGTGAGGATAGACCAGTACGGCGAGCGAGATGCCGACTACTCCATCCTGGACCTGGATCCAATCACTGGCAGGTTTGAAGTGGTAGCCCATTACTACGGCACCGGCAAGAAGTACAGCCCGGTTCGAGGAAAACGGATCCACTGGCCTGGCGGTAAGGACGGGCCGCCTCCCGACGTCCCGGCTTGTGGCTTCATGGGCAACGATCCTTCTTGTGCCAACAACGGTACGAAATAGCGGCATAGGTATATAGCAACTGGTTTTGTAAGACGACCAGACAATATGGATGACGTATGAACCTATTCCCATAACACTCTCATCCAGGGTCACGTGACAGTCGGGGTAGTAACCCTTTCCTTCTCTGACTGACTCATACTACATTTACTAAAATTACTTCTATTTAAAATGGAATAGAGTCATTCGGAAACGCATCGGCAAAAGTGAAATATTGTAATGTTAGGGAAGGCAGCAAAATGTACTCGAATATGCACAAATATTCCTAACAGAAGTGAAGATGAATGTATTAAGAATTATAAATCAATTTCACATATACAAAATCAGGTAATGTAGGATATCTTACACAACTTTTGTAAATGTTTCTTTAGTGATTATTTTCTAATATAGTTTTTACATTTAAAAACGCGTTTATTTACAGCTATAGCACAACAAAATGACAAGATACCCTCCTTGAAACTTGAAAGCTTTCGCCGGAATTAGACCTCTCGAAACACTCCGGGTAAATGTTATTCCACCCCGCGCTAAGGTTCAAGTGAAACCCTTATTATGCTAAAACTTGTCTGCTTTAAACCTTATATAATAACTCTCCAACACTGGACAATATGGCTTTCCAAATCTCTACAAGACGAAATTGTAATCGATTACCCTCTGAGCTCGAAGTTAATGTCGAGTGCAACGGTACCTGATGTAGTCAGTGTGACTTGCAACTAAACATTAGGCTTGCCTTGAGTTCTAATCGATTACCCTCTGACTCGAAGTTAATATCGAGTGCAAGGGTACCTGACGTAGTCAGTGTGACTTGCAACTAAACATTAGGGTTGTCTTGAGTTCTAATCGATTACCCTCTGACTCGAAGTTAATATCGAGTGCAAGGATACCTGATGTAGTCAGTGTGACTTGCAACTAAACATTAGGGTTGTCTTGAGTTCTAATCGATTACCCTCTGACTCGAAGTTAATGTCGAGTGCAACGGTACCTGATGTAGTCAGTGTGACTTGCAACTAAACATTAGGCTTGCCTTGAGTTCTAATCGATTACCCTCTGACTCGAAGTTAATATCGAGTGCAAGGGTACCTGACGTAGTCAGTGTGACTTGCAACTAAACATTAAGGTTGTCTTGAGTTCTAATCGATTACCCTCTGACTCGAAGTTAATATCGAGTGCAAGGGTACCTGATGTAGTCAGTGTGACTTGCAACTAAACATTAGGGTTGTCTTGAGTTCTAATCGATTACCCTCTGACTCGAAGTTAATGTCGAGTGCAACGGTACCTGATGTAGTCAGTGTGACTTGCAACTAAACATTAGGCTTGCCTTGAGTTCTAATCGATTACCCTCTGACTCGAAGTTAATATCGAGTGCAAGGGTACCTGATGTAGTCAGTGTGACTTGCAACTAAACACTAGGGTTGTCTTGAGTTCTAATCGATTACCCTCTGACTCGAAGTTAATATCGAGTGCAAGGGTACCTGATGTAGTCAGTGTGACTTGCAACTAAACATTAGGGTTGTCTTGAGTTCTAATCGATTACCCTCTGACTCGAAGTTAATGTCGAGTGCAACGGTACCTGATGTAGTCAGTGTGACTTGCAACTAAACATTAGGCTTGCCTTGAGTTCTAATCGATTACCCTCTGAGCTCGAAGTTAATGTCGAGTGCAACGGTACCTGATGTAGTCAGTGTGACTTGCACCTAAACATTAGGGTTGCCTTGAGTTCTAATCGATTACCCTCTGACTCGAAGTTAATATCGAGTGCAACGGTACCTGATGTAGTCAGTGTGACTTGCACCTAAACATTAGGGTTGCCTTGAGTTCTAATCGATTACCCTCTGACTCGAAGTTAATGTCGAGTGCAACGGTACCTGATGTAGTCAGTGTGACTTGCACCTAAATATTAGGGTTGTCTTGAGTTCTAATCGATTACCCTCTGACTCGAAGTTAATATCGAGTGCAACGGTACCTGATGTAGTCAGTGTGACTTGCACCTAAACATTAGGGTTGCCTTGAGTTCTAATCGATTACCCTCTGACTCGAAGTTAATATCGAGTGCAACGGTACCTGATGTAATCAGTGTGACTTGCACCTAAACATTAGGGTTGCCTTGAGTTCTAATCGATTACCCTCTGACTCGAAGTTAATATCGAGTGCAACGGTACCTGATGTAGTCAGTGTGACTTGCACCTAAACATTAGGGTTGCCTTGAGTTCTAATCGATTACCCTCTGACTCGAAGTTAATATCGAGTGCAACGGTACCTGATGTAGTCAGTGTGACTTGCACCTAAACATTAGGGTTGCCTTGAGTTCTAATCGATTACCCTCTGACTCGAAGTTAATATCGAGTGCAACGGTACCTGATGTAGTCAGTGTGACTTGCAACTAAACATTAGGGTTGTCTTGAGTTCTAATCGATTACCCTCTGACTCGAAGTTAATGTCGAGTGCAACGTTACCTGATGTAGTCAGTGTGACTTGCAACTAAACATTAGGCTTGCCTTGAGTTCTAATCGATTACCCTCTGACTCGAAGTTAATGTCGAGTGCAACGGTACCTGATGTAGTCAGTGTGACTTGCAACTAAACATTAGGCTTGCCTTGAGTTCTAATCGATTACCCTCTGACTCGAAGTTAATGTCGAGTGCAACGGTACCTGATGTAGTCAGTGTGACTTGCACCTAAATATTAGGCTTGCCTTGAGTTCTAATCGATTACCCTCTGAGCTCGAAGTTAATGTCGAGTGCAAGGGTACCTGATGTAGGCTAGTCAGTGTGACTTGCAACTAAACATTAGGCTTGCCTTGAGTTCTAATCGATTACCCTCTGACTCGAAGTTAATGTCGAGTGCAAGGGTACCTGATGTAGTCAGTGTGACTTGCAACTAAACATTAGGCTTGCCTTGAGTTCTAATCGATTACCCTCTGACTCGAAGTTAATGTCGAGTGCAACGGTACCTGATGTAGTCAGTGTGACTTGCACCTAAATATTAGGCTTGCCTTGAGTTCTAATCGATTACCCTCTGACTCGAAGTTAATGTCGAGTGCAACGATACCTGATGTAGTCAGTGTGACTTGCAACTAAACATTAGGCTTGCCTTGAGTTCTAATCGATTACCCTCTGACTCGAAGTTAATGTCGAGTGCAACGGTACCTGATGTAGTCAGTGTGACTTGCAACTAAACATTAGGCTTGCCTTGAGTTCTAATCGATTACCCTCTGACTCGAAGTTAATGTCGATTGCAACGGTACCTGATGTAGTCAGTGTGACTTGCACCTAAATATTAGGGTTGTCTTGAGTTCTAATCGATTACCCTCTGACTCGAAGTTAATGTCGAGTGCAACGGTACCTGATGTAGTCAGTGTGACTTGCACCTAAATATTAGGGTTGTCTTGAGTTCTAATCGATTACCCTCTGACTCGAAGTTAATATCGAGTGCAACGGTACCTGATGTAGTCAGTGTGACTTGCACCTAAACATTAGGGTTGCCTTGAGTTCTAATCGATTACCCTCTGACTCGAAGTTAATGTCGAGTGCAACGGTACCTGATGTAGTCAGTGTGACTTGCACCTAAACATTAGGGTTGCCTTGAGTTCTAATCGATTACCCTCTGACTCGAAGTTAATGTCGAGTGCAACGGTACCTGATGTAGTCAGTGTGACTTGCACCTAAACATTAGGGTTGCCTTGAGTTCTAATCGATTACCCTCTGACTCGAAGTTAATATCGAGTGCAACGGTACCTGATGTAGTCAGTGTGACTTGCACCTAAACATTAGGGTTGCCTTGAGTTCTAATCGATTACCCTCTGACTCGAAGTTAATATCGAGTGCAACGGTACCTGATGTAGTCAGTGTGACTTGCACCTAAACATTAGGCTTGCCTTGAGTTCTAATCGATTACCCTCTGACTCGAAGTTAATGTCGAGTGCAACGGTACCTGATGTAGTCAGTGTGACTTGCACCTAAACATTAGGGTTGTCTTGAGTTCTAATCGATTACCCTCTGACTCGAAGTTAATATCGAGTGCAACGGTACCTGATGTAGTCAGTGTGACTTGCACCTAAACATTAGGGTTGCCTTGAGTTCTAATCGATTACCCTCTGACTCGAAGTTAATGTCGAGTGCAACGGTACCTGATGTAGTCAGTGTGACTTGCACCTAAACATTAGGGTTGTCTTGAGTTCTAATCGATTACCCTCTGACTCGAAGTTAATATCGAGTGCAACGGTACCTGATGTAGTCAGTGTGACTTGCACCTAAACATTAGGTTGCCTTGAGTTCTAATCGATTACCCTCTGACTCGAAGTTAATATCGAGTGCAACGGTACCTGATGTAGTCAGTGTGACTTGCACCTAAACATTAGGGTTGCCTTGAGTTCTAATCGATTACCCTCTGACTCGAAGTTAATATCGAGTGCAACGGTACCTGATGTAGTCAGTGTGACTTGCACCTAAATATTAGGGTTGTCTTGAGTTCTAATCGATTACCCTCTGAGCTCGAAGTTAATATCGAGTGCAACGGTACCTGATGTAGTCAATGTGACTTGCAACTAAACATTAGGATTGTAGAGATAAAAAACTACGCTGCGGTCGATTTTCTCCGTCTTTACTTTACGAGAATAATCGATATTCACGTATGGTCTTTGCTATATCTCATGACAAGCGATCTAACATTGATAACTTTTTAAAAACTATACTATTTTTTAGAATAATATTCTTGTTTAAGCAACGTTAAATAGATAAATTATTTTAAAATTAATTACTACACATTATACTGTAATTTCAAGTAATTCTACTACATTATACTGTACTTTTCAAGTAATTATACTACATTATACTGTACTTCTCAAGTAATTATACTACATTATACTGTACTTCTCAAGTAATTATACTACATTATACTGTACTTTTCAAGTAATTATACTACATTATACTGTACTTTTCAAGTAATTCTACTACATTATACTATACTTTTCAAGTAATTATACTACATTATACTATACTTTTCAAGTAATTCTACTACATTATACTATACTTTTCAAGTAATTATACTACATTATACTGTACTTTTCAAGTAATTATACTACATTATACTGTACTTTTCAAGTAATTCTACTACATTGTACTGTACTTTTCAATTAATTATACTACATTATACTATACTTTTCAAGTAATTATGGTACATTATACTATACATTTTAAGTAATTACATTACATTATACTATACATTTCACGTAATTGCAGCAAATTATACTATACACTTCAAGCAATTACAGTACATATACTACACATTTCAAGTCATTACAGTACATTAAACTGTACATTTCAAGTAATTACAGTACGTTCTACTATACATTTCAAGTCATTACTGTACATTAAACTGTACATTTCAAATAATTACAGTACATTATACTATACATTTCAACTTATTAAAACACATTATACTTACATTTCAAATAATTAAAACACAATACTGTTCATTACAATTTAAATTCATTTGCAAGTACATATTTACAGTAAACGAACACATTAAAATGTAATCACATGTCATTACAAATTTCACACCTTCACTCAGAATAGCTTTCAGTTAAACTGATGATTTAGTACACCTGGCATAGGTTACTTTACGTGTTAGTGATCCCATGTAACTCAAAGTACACAATGGAACTGGAGTAACTCGATAACTCGTATTCGTTTAATCGAAATATGCAATAACTCGGTTATTCATCATCTATCTAACTTAGGAAATCAATAAAAGTTGTGTCTTTCACTGTGAAATACTATTATTTTAAATCCGGTTATAGATTATTTTTTTTTAATTGCAACAGTAACTTTTGCGGGGAGAGTCCAACATGTTATTAGTAGCGTTTACCAAGAACTCACAATTCTCAGAATCAAGTCCAGGTTATATAAAGCCAGGTTATATACTTGGTTAAAGGGACAGACGTTGATTTGTTACTTTAGTGACTTATCTTGCTTCTGAAGAAGTGACAACTCATTTTGTAACACACAAACCGTAAACCATGCTCAAACTGAAATATACGGCAGCAATATTAGGATTATATATCATTTTACACAACGAGCGAAAAACAGCTTGTCAAGTGACACAGCTGTTTCCGTCAATACATCCCGTGTCCCACTGCTCTGTCCTGAGGGAGAAAGAGTCAAATTTATTGCATTCCTGTTTCATTTCCTGTAATATTCCAACTTTCCTGTTTTGCAAAAATATTCCCACTTAAACAGAATATGATTAAAAATCTCAAAGAAAACTTTAGCATTCTAAATTTCTATAAAGAAAGCTATTTATATATGAAATGAACTGTTTACGGTTAGGGTTTCGAAATTTGACAATTTACAGTATTCTGTAAAATACATATCTTACATAAAGATTTTTATCATAGATGATGTCTTGTTTAATAATTTTCAAAATTGTGTTTTGTAATATTTCATCTGAACTGGAATTCAGAAGAAACTTCCACTTCTGTGTTAACATAAATATGATTTGTTGTATGATTTTATTAAAAATAGGATCACAGGAAAGATAAAAGTGAAAAGATGTTTTACTAACGGCAAAAGTACTGACTTTACGAAATATTCTGCATTAAAATCTACCACCGTACGATAAATTTTAAATTAATTATTTATATAATACGTAATTAATACAGTTACCAATGATAAGGGCGACATGGTTGGCAGAAACATGTAATGGGTAAAGAATTTGTGTTGTGAGAGAAAGCATTCACTAGTGTATGTTTCTTGTATATAAATAAGAAATTTCTATCGATCCAAATGTCACCGATACACCTGATGACGTGGAAAACCCTCAGGAACTCGGCAAAGAAAATAAAACTTGTCTCTGACATCCCGAAACAATTATAAAGAAGGGGAAAACTCGCCTAACATCTCACAACTTTCCAAACTCAGTGTTTGTTTATAAAACCGGTAAGATTTATAACAGGTTTACATTGTTTACAATATGACTACAAAGTTAGCTCATCACAATTAATTGTTACGTAACTGAGTGAAAACTTTCAGCTTACTTGCTGACGCGTTTCTAAACAATCGTTTCACTGACGAAGCCGACCCGCTACTCAAGTAAGTTGGAAGTTTCCACTCAGTTACTCAATAATTACTTAGGATTTATTCAGTGCATTCAAGATGTTTACAACAAGCAACTTTAGGTTGGATTAGGTTAGGCTAGGTTATAAACAAAAATAACAGAAAGGTTTCCAAAAGCGAACTGATATGTTGACAATACATTGACCTCCGTGTTAGTGGTAGTACTCGTAGCAGCACGCATCTTGGTGGTCCTTAAACATTTCACACATCGCTCATATTAATCGAATACTTTGTGACTATATTATAATAGGTCTAACGGGTGGGTTATAATCTCCAGTCTGGGGTTCCGGCCGTTAGGTAAGGCTACCCGGAAGAGGATGGAGGTCCGATTGCACTACCTGGACGGAACTAATCAGACAGGGTATTGGCGTATGGATACCTAACCGTCTGGAAGGTTCTACTGGTCCCAAGTTCTGGAAGAGCTATCGAACTGCTATCACAGGTGGAGTTCGTCTCGTCCCAGTGGCGGCCTGTGACCAGTCAATGTCTTATAGTAAGGTCGTCTTATATAGTGTTAGCATAGGTCGTGACACCAAGCCCCCTGCCTCGGGCCTGTGACCAGTCAATGTCTTATAGTAAGGTCGTCTTACATAGTGTTAGCATAGGTCGTGACACCAAGCCCCCTGCTTCGGGCCTGTGACCAGTCAATGTCTTATAGTAAGGTCGTCTTACATAGTGTTAGCATAGATCGTGACACCAAGCCCCCTGCCTCGGGCCTGTGACCAGTCAATGTCTTATAGTAAGGTCGTCTTACATAGTGTTAGCATAGGTTGTGACACCAAGCCCCCTGCCTCGGGCCTGTGATCAGTCAATGTCTTATAGTAAGGTCGTCTTACATAGTGCTAGCATAGGTTGTGACACCAAGCCCCCTGCCTCGGGCCTGTGATCAGTCAATGTCTTATAGTAAGGTCGTCTTACATAGTGTTAGCATAGGTCGTGACACCAAGCCCCCTGCCTCGGGCCTGTGATCAGTCAATGTCTTATAGTAAGGTCGTCTTACATAGTGTTAGCATAGGTCGTGACACCAAGCCCCCTGCCTCGGGCCTGTGACCAGTCAATGTCTTATAGTAAGGTCGTCTTACATAGTGTTAGCATAGGTCGTGACACCAAGCCCCCTGCCTCGGGCCTGTGACCAGTCAATGTCTTATAGTAAGGTCGTCTTACATAGTGTTAGCATAGGTCGTGACACTAAGCCCCCTGCCTCGGGCCTGTGATCAGTCAATGTCTTATAGTAAGGTCGTCTTACATAGTGTTAGCATAGGTCGTGACACCAAGCCCCCTGCCTCGGGCCTGTGATCAGTCAATGTCTTATAGTAAGGTCGTCTTACATAGTGTTAGCATAGGTCGTGACACCAAGCCCCCTGCCTCGGGCCTGTGATCAGTCAATGTCTTATAGTAAGGTCGTCTTACATAGTGTTAGCATAGGTCGTGACACCAAGCCCCCTGCCTCGGGCCTGTGACCAGTCAATGTCTTATAGTAAGGTCGTCTTACATAGTGTTAGCATAGGTCGTGACACCAAGCCCCCTGCCTCGGGCCTGTGATCAGTCAATGTCTTATAGTAAGGTCGTCTTACATAGTGTTAGCATAGGTCGTGACACCAAGCCCCCTGCCTCGGGCCTGTGATCAGTCAATGTCTTATAGTAAGGTCGTCTTACATAGTGTTAGCATAGGTCGTGACACCAAGCCCCCTGCCTCGGGCCTGTGATCAGTCAATGTCTTATAGTAAGGTCGTCCTACATAGTGCTAGCATAGGTCGTGACACCAAGCCCCCTGCCTCGGGCCTGTGACCAGTCAATGTCTTATAGTAAGGTCGTCTTACATAGTGTTAGCATAGGTCGTGACACTAAGCCCCCCGCCTCGGGCCTGTGGCCAGTCAATGTCTTATAGTAAGGTCGTCTTACATAGTGTTAGCATAGATCGTGACACCAAGCCTCCCGCCTCGGGCCTGTGGCCAGTCAATGTCTTATAGTAAGGTTGTCTTACATAGTGTTAGCATAGATCGTGACACCAAGCCCCCCGCCTCGGGCCTGTGACCAGTCAATGTCTTATAGTAAGGTCGTCTTACATAGTGTTAGCATAGGTCGTGACACTAAGCCCCCCGCCTCGGGCCTGTGACCAGTCAATGTCTTATAGTAAGGTCGTCTTACATAGTGTTAGCATAGGTCGTGACACTAAGCCCCCCGCCTCGGGCCTGTGACCAGTCAATGTCTTATAGTAAGGTCGTCTTACATAGTGTTAGCATAGATCGTGACACCAAGCCCCCCGCCTCGGGCCTGTGACCAGTCAATGTCTTATAGTAAGGTCGTCTTACATAGTGTTAGCATAGGTTGTGACACCAAGCCCCCTGCCTCGGGCCAGTGACCAGTCAATGTCTTATAGTAAGGTCGTCTTACATAGTGTTAGCATAGGTCGTGACACCAAGCCCCCTGCCTCGGGCCTGTTGCCAGTCAATGCCTTATAGTAAGGTCGTCTTACATAGTGCTAGCATAGATTGTGACACCAAGCCTCCCGCCTCGGGCCTGTGACCAGTCAATGTCTTATAGTAAGGTCGTCTTACATAGTGCTAGCATAGATCGTGACACCAAGCCTCCCGCCTCGGGCCTGTGGCCAGTCAATGTCTTATAGTAAGGTTGTCTTACATAGTGTTAGCATAGATCGTGACACCAAGCCCCCCGCCTCGGGCCTGTGACCAGTCAATGTCTTATAGTAAGGTCGTCTTACATAGTGTTAGCATAGGTCGTGACACTAAGCCTCCCGCCTTAGGCCTGTGACCAGTCAATGTCTTATAGTAAGGTCGTCTTACATAGTGCTAGCATAGATCGTGACACCAAGCCTCCCGCCTCGGGCCTGTGGCCAGTCAATGTCTTATAGTAAGGTCGTCTTACATAGTGTTAGCATAGGTCGTGACACTAAGCCCCCCGCCTCGGGCCTGTGACCAGTCAATGTCTTATAGTAAGGTCGTCTTACATAGTGTTAGCATAGGTCGTGACACTAAGCCCCCCGCCTCGGGCCTGTGACCAGTCAATGTCTTATAGTAAGGTCGTCTTACATAGTGTTAGCATAGATCGTGACACCAAGCCCCCCGCCTCGGGCCTGTGACCAGTCAATGTCTTATAGTAAGGTCGTCTTACATAGTGTTAGCATAGGTTGTGACACCAAGCCCCCTGCCTCGGGCCAGTGACCAGTCAATGTCTTATAGTAAGGTCGTCTTACATAGTGTTAGCATAGATCGTGACACCAAGCCCCCCGCCTCGGGCCTGTGACCAGTCAATGTCTTATAGTAAGGTCGTCTTACATAGTGCTAGCATAGGTCGTGACACTAAGCCCCCCGCCTCGGGCCTGTGACCAGTCAATGTCTTATAGTAAGGTCGTCTTACATAGTGCTAGCATAGGTCGTGACACCAAGCCCCCCGCCTCTGGGCCTGTGACCAGTCAATGTCTTATAGTAAGGTCGTCTTACATAGTGTTAGCATAGATCGTGACACTAAGCCCCCCGCCTCGGGCCTGTGACCAGTCAATGTCTTATAGTAAGGTCGTCTTACATAGTGTTAGCATAGATCGTGACACCAAGCCCCCCGCCTCGGGCCTGTGACCAGTCAATGCCTTATAGTAAGGTCGTCTTACATAGTGTTAGCATAGATCGTGACACCAAGCCCCCTGCCTCGGGCCTGTGACCAGTCAATGTCTTATAGTAAGGTCGTCTTACATAGTGTTAGCATAGATCGTGACACTAAGCCCCCCGCCTCGGGCCTGTGACCAGTCAATGTCTTATAGTAAGGTCGTCTTACATAGTGTTAGCATAGATCGTGACACCAAGCCCCCCGCCTCGGGCCTGTGACCAGTCAATGTCTTATAGTAAGGTCGTCTTACATAGTGCTAGCATAGGTCGTGACACCAAGCCCCCCGCCTCTGGGCCTGTGACCAGTCAATGTCTTATAGTAAGGTCGTCTTACATAGTGTTAGCATAGGTCGTGACACCAAGCCCCCTGCCTCGGGCCTGTGACCAGTCAATGTCTTATAGTAAGGTCGTCTTACATAGTGTTAGCATAGATCGTGACACCAAGCCCCCTGCCTCGGGCCTGTGACCAGTCAATGTCTTATAGTAAGTTCGTCTTACATAGTGTTAGCATAGGTCGTGACACCAAGCCCCCTGCCTGGGGCCTGTGACCAGTCAATGTCTTATAGTAAGTTCGTCTTACATAGTGTTAGCATAGGTCGTGACACTAAGCCCCCCGCCTCGGGCCTGTGACCAGTCAATGTCTTATAGTAAGGTCGTCTTACATAGTGTTAGCATAGGTCGTGACACCAAGCCCCCTGCCTCGGGCCTGTGACCAGTCAATGTCTTATAGTAAGGTCGTCTTACATAGTGTTAGCATAGATCGTGACACCAAGCCCCCTGCCTCGGGCCTGTGACCAGTCAATGTCTTATAGTAAGGTCGTCTTACATAGTGTTAGCATAGGTCGTGACACCAAGCCCCCTGCCTCGGGCCTGTGACCAGTCAATGTCTTATAGTAAGGTCGTCTTACATAGTGTTAGCATAGATCGTGACACCAAGCCCCCCGCCTCGGGCCTGTGACCAGTCAATGTCTTATAGTAAGGTCGTCTTACATAGTGTTAGCATAGATCGTGACACCAAGCCCCCTGCCTCGGGCCTGTGACCAGTCAATGTCTTATAGTAAGGTCGTCTTACATAGTGTTAGCATAGATCGTGACACTAAGCCCCCCGCCTCGGGCCTGTGACCAGTCAATGTCTTATAGTAAGGTCGTCTTACATAGTGCTAGCATAGGTCGTGACACCAAGCCCCCTGCCTCGGGCCTGTGACCAGTCAATGTCTTATAGTAAGGTCGTCTTACATAGTGCTAGCATAGGTCGTGACACCAAGCCCCCTGCCTCGGGCCTGTGACCAGTCAATGTCTTATAGTAAGGTCGTCTTACATAGTGCTAGCATAGATCGTGACACTAAGCCCCCCGCCTCGGGCCTGTGACCAGTCAATGTCTTATAGTAAGGTCGTCTTACATAGTGCTAGCATAGATCGTGACACCAAGCCCCTTGCCTTGGGCCTGTGACCAGTCCATGTCTTATAGTAAGGTTGTCTTACATAGTGTTAGCATAGGTCGTGACACCAAGCCCCCTGCCTCGGGCCTGTGACCAGTCAATGTCTTATAGTAAGGTCGTCTTACATAGTGTTAGCATAGGTCGTGACACCAAGCCCCCTGCCTCGGGCCTGTGTCCAGTCAATGTCTTATAGTAAGGTTGTCTTACATAGTGCTAGCATAGGTCGTGACACCAAGCCCCCCGCCTCGGGCCTGTGACCAGTCAATGTCTTATAGTAAGGTCGTCTTACATAGTGCTAGCATAGGTCGTGACACCAAGCCCCTTGCCTCGGGCCTGTGACCAGTCAATGTCTTATAGTAAGGTCGTCTTACATAGTGCTAGCATAGGTCGTGACACCAAGCCCCCTGCCTCGGGCCTGTGACCAGTCAATGTCTTATAGTAAGGTCGTCTTACATAGTGCTAGCATAGGTCGTGACACCAAGCCCCCCGCCTCGGGCCTGTGACCAGTCAATGTCTTATAGTAAGGTCGTCTTACATAGTGCTAGCATAGGTCGTGACACCAAGCCCCCTGCCTCGGGCCTGTGACCAGTCAATGTCTTATAGTAAGGTCGTCTTACATAGTGTTAGCATAGGTCGTGACACCAAGCCCCCCGCCTCGGGCCTGTGACCAGTCAATGTCTTATAGTAAGGTCGTCTTACATAGTGCTAGCATAGATCGTGACACCAAGCCCCCGCCTCGGGCCTGTGACCAGTCAATGTCTTATAGTAAGGTCGTCTTACATAGTGTTAGCATAGATCGTGACACCAAGCCCCCTGCTTCGGGCCTGTGACCAGTCAATGTCTTATAGTAAGGTCGTCTTACATAGTGTTAGCATAGATCGTGACACCAAGCCCCCTGCCTCGGGCCTGTGACCAGTCAATGTCTTATAGTAAGGTCGTCTTACATAGTGTTAGCATAGGTTGTGACACCAAGCCCCCTGCCTCGGGCCTGTGATCAGTCAATGTCTTATAGTAAGGTCGTCTTACATAGTGCTAGCATAGGTTGTGACACCAAGCCCCCTGCCTCGGGCCTGTGATCAGTCAATGTCTTATAGTAAGGTCGTCTTACATAGTGTTAGCATAGGTCGTGACACCAAGCCCCCTGCCTCGGGCCTGTGACCAGTCAATGTCTTATAGTAAGGTCGTCTTACATAGTGTTAGCATAGGTCGTGACACCAAGCCCCCTGCCTCGGGCCTGTGACCAGTCAATGCCTTATAGTAAGGTCGTCTTACATAGTGTTAGCATAGGTCGTGACACCAAGCCCCCTGCCTCGGGCCTGTGACCAGTCAATGTCTTATAGTAAGGTCGTCTTACATAGTGTTAGCATAGGTCGTGACACCAAGCCCCCTGCCTCGGGCCTGTGACTAGTCAATGTCTTATAGTAAGGTCGTCTTACATAGTGTTAGCATAGGTCGTGACACCAAGCCCCCTGCCTCGGGCCTGTGACCAGTCAATGTCTTATAGTAAGGTCGTCTTACATAGTGCTAGCATAGGTCGTGACACTAAGCCCCCTGCCTCGGGCCTGTGACCAGTCAATGTCTTATAGTAAGGTCGTCTTACATAGTGTTAGCATAGGTCGTGACACCAAGCCCCCTGCCTCGGGCCTGTGACCAGTCAATGTCTTATAGTAAGGTCGTCTTACATAGTGTTAGCATAGGTCGTGACACCAAGCCCCCTGCCTCGGGCCTGTGACCAGTCAATGTCTTATAGTAAGGTCGTCTTACATAGTGTTAGCATAGGTCGTGACACCAAGCCCCCTGCCTCGGGCCTGTGACCAGTCAATGCCTTATAGTAAGGTCGTCTTACATAGTGTTAGCATAGGTCGTGACACCAAGCCCCCTGCCTCGGGCCTGTGACCAGTCAATGTCTTATAGTAAGGTCGTCTTACATAGTGTTAGCATAGGTCGTGACACCAAGCCCCCTGCCTCGGGCCTGTGACCAGTCAATGTCTTATAGTAAGGTCGTCTTACATAGTGCTAGCATAGGTCGTGACACTAAGCCCCCCGCCTCGGGCCTGTGACCAGTCAATGTCTTATAGTAAGGTCGTCTTACATAGTGTTAGCATAGGTCGTGACACCAAGCCCCCTGCCTCGGGCCTGTGACCAGTCAATGTCTTATAGTAAGGTCGTCTTACATAGTGTTAGCATAGGTCGTGACACCAAGCCCCCTGCCTCGGGCCTGTGACCAGTCAATGTCTTATAGTAAGGTCGTCTTACATAGTGTTAGCATAGGTCGTGACACCAAGCCCCCTGCCTCGGGCCTGTGACCAGTCAATGTCTTATAGTAAGGTCGTCTTACATAGTATTAGCATAGATCGTGACACCAAGCCTCCTGCCTCGGGCCTGTGACTAGTCAATGTCTTATAGTAAGGTCGTCTTACATAGTGTTAGCATAGGTCATGACACCAAGCCCCCTGCCTGGGGCCTGTGACTAGTCAATGTCTTATAGTAAGGTCGTCTTACATAGTGTTAGCATAGGTCGTGACACCAAGCCCCCTGCCTCGGGCCTGTGACTAGTCAATGTCTTATAGTAAGGTCGTCTTACATAGTGTTAGCATAGATCGTGACACCAAGCCTCCTGCCTCGGGCCTGTGACTAGTCAATGTCTTATAGTAAGGTCGTCTTACATAGTGTTAGCATAGGTCGTGACACCAAGCCCCCTGCCTCGGGCCTGTGACTAGTCAATGTCTTATAGTAAGGTCGTCTTACATAGTGCTAGCATAGGTCGTGACACCAAGCCCCCTGCCTCGGGCCTGTGACTAGTCAATGTCTTATAGTAAGGTCGTCTTACATAGTGCTAGCATAGGTCGTGACACCAAGCCCCCTGCCTCGGGCCTGTGACTAGTCAATGTCTTATAGTAAGGTCGTCTTACATAGTGTTAGCATAGGTCGTGACACCAAGCCTCCTGCCTCGGGCCTGTGACTAGTCAATGTCTTATAGTAAGGTCGTCTTACATAGTGTTAGCATAGGTCGTGACCCAAGCCTCCCGCCTCGGGCCTGTGACTAGTCAATGTCTTATAGTAAGGTCGTCTTACATAGTGTTAGCATAGATCGTGACACCAAGCCTCCTGCCTCGGGCCTGTGACTAGTCAATGTCTTATAGTAAGGTTGTCTTACATAGTGCTAGCATAGATCGTGACACCAAGCCTCCTGCCTCGGGCCTGTGACTAGTCAATGTCTTATAGTAAGGTCGTCTTACATAGTGTTAGCATAGATCGTGACACCAAGCCTCCCGCCTCGGGCCTGTGACTAGTCAATGTCTTATAGTAAGGTTGTCTTACATAGTGCTAGCATAGGTCGTGACACCAAGCCTCCCGCCTCGGGCCTGTGACCAGTCAATGTCTTATAGTAAGGTCGTCTTACATAGTGTTAGCATAGATCGTGACACCAAGCCCCCTGCCTCGGGCCTGTGACTAGTCAATGTCTTATAGTAAGGTCGTCTTACATAGTGTTAGCATAGGTCGTGACACCAAGCCCCCTGCCTCGGGCCTGTGACCAGTCAATGCCTTATAGTAAGGTCGTCTTACATAGTGTTAGCATAGGTCGTGACACCAAGCCCCTTGCCTCGGGCCTGTGACCAGTCAATGTCTTATAGTAAGGTCGTCTTACATAGTGTTAGCATAGATCGTGACACCAAGCCTCCTGCCTCGGGCCTGTGACTAGTCAATGTCTTATAGTAAGGTTGTCTTACATAGTGCTAGCATAGATCGTGACACCAAGCCTCCCGCCTCGGGCCTGTGACTAGTCAATGTCTTATAGTAAGGTTGTCTTACATAGTGCTAGCATAGATCGTGACACCAAGCCTCCTGCCTCGGGCCTGTGACTAGTCAATGTCTTATAGTAAGGTTGTCTTACATAGTGCTAGCATAGATCGTGACACCAAGCCTCCCGCCTCGGGCCTGTGACTAGTCAATGTCTTATAGTAAGGTTGTCTTACATAGTGCTAGCATAGATCGTGACACCAAGCCTCCTGCCTCGGGCCTGTGACTAGTCAATGTCTTATAGTAAGGTTGTCTTACATAGTGCTAGCATAGATCGTGACACCAAGCCTCCCGCCTCGGGCCTGTGACTAGTCAATGTCTTATAGTAAGGTTGTCTTACATAGTGCTAGCATAGATCGTGACACCAAGCCTCCTGCCTCGGGCCTGTGACTAGTCAATGTCTTATAGTAAGGTTGTCTTACATAGTGCTAGCATAGATCGTGACACCAAGCCTCCCGCCTCGGGCCTGTGACTAGTCAATGTCTTATAGTAAGGTCGTCTTACATAGTGTTAGCATAGATCGTGACACCAAGCCTCCCGCCTCGGGCCTGTGACTAGTCAATGTCTTATAGTAAGGTTGTCTTACATAGTGCTAGCATAGGTCGTGACACCAAGCCTCCCGCCTCGGGCCTGTGACCAGTCAATGTCTTATAGTAAGTTCGTCTTACATAGTGTTAGCATAGGTCGTGACACCAAGCCTCCCGCCTCGGGCCTGTGACCAGTCAATGTCTTATAGTAAGGTTGTCTTACATAGTGTTAGCATAGATCGTGACACCAAGCCTCCCGCCTCGGGCCTGTGACCAGTCAATGTCTTATAGTAAGTTCGTCTTACATAGTGTTAGCATAGGTCGTGACACCAAGCCTCCCGCCTCGGGCCTGTGACCAGTCAATGTCTTATAGTAAGGTTGTCTTACATAGTGCTAGCATAGATCGTGACACCAAGCCTCCCGCCTCGGGCCTGTGACTAGTCAATGTCTTATAGTAAGGTTGTCTTACATAGTGCTAGCATAGATCGTGACACCAAGCCTCCTGCCTCGGGCCTGTGACTAGTCAATGTCTTATAGTAAGGTCGTCTTACATAGTGTTAGCATAGATCGTGACACCAAGCCCCCTGCCTCGGGCCTGTGACTAGTCAATGTCTTATAGTAAGTTCGTCTTACATAGTGTTAGCATAGGTCGTGACACCAAGCCCCCTGCCTCGGGCCTGTGACCAGTCAATGTCTTATAGTAAGTTCGTCTTACATAGTGTTAGCATAGGTCGTGACACTAAGCCTCCCGCCTTAGGCCTGTGACCAGTCAATGTCTTATAGTAAGGTTGTCTTACATAGTGCTAGCATAGATCGTGACACCAAGCCTCCCGCCTCGGGCCTGTGACTAGTCAATGTCTTATAGTAAGGTTGTCTTACATAGTGCTAGCATAGATCGTGACACCAAGCCTCCTGCCTCGGGCCTGTGACTAGTCAATGTCTTATAGTAAGGTCGTCTTACATAGTGTTAGCATAGATCGTGACACCAAGCCCCCTGCCTCGGGCCTGTGACTAGTCAATGTCTTATAGTAAGGTCGTCTTACATAGTGTTAGCATAGGTCGTGACACCAAGCCCCCTGCCTCGGGCCTGTGACTAGTCAATGTCTTATAGTAAGGTCGTCTTACATAGTGCTAGCATAGATCGTGACACCAAGCCTCCTGCCTCGGGCCTGTGACTAGTCAATGTCTTATAGTAAGGTCGTCTTACATAGTGTTAGCATAGGTCGTGACACCAAGCCCCCTGCCTCGGGCCTGTGACCAGTCAATGTCTTATAGTAAGGTCGTCTTACATAGTATTAGCATAGATCGTGACACCAAGCCCCCTGCCTCGGGCCTGTGGCCAGTCAATGTCTTATAGTAAAGTCGTCCTACATAGTGTTAGCATAGATCGTGACACCAAGCCCCCTGCCTCGGGCCTGTGACCAGTCAATGTCTTATAGTAAGGTCGTCCTACATAGTGTTAGCATAGATCGTGACACCAAGCCCCCTGCCTCGGGCCTGTGACCAGTCAATGTCTTATAGTAAGGTCGTCTTACATAGTGTTAGCATAGGTCGTGACACCAAGCCCCCTGCCTCGGGCCTGTGACCAGTCAATGTCTTATAGTAAGGTCGTCTTACATAGTGTTAGCATAGGTCGTGACACCAAGCCCCCTGCCTCGGGCCTGTGACCAGTCAATGTCTTATAGTAAGGTCGTCCTACATAGTGTTAGCATAGATCGTGACACCAAGCCCCCTGCCTCGGGCCTGTGACCAGTCAATGTCTTATAGTAAGGTCGTCTTACATAGTGTTAGCATAGGTCGTGACACCAAGCCCCCTGCCTCGGGCCTGTGACCAGTCAATGTCTTATAGTAAGGTCGTCTTACATAGTGCTAGCATAGATCGTGACACCATGCCTCCCGCCTCGGGCCTGTGACCAGTCAATGCCTTATAGTAAGGTCGTCTTACATAGTGTTAGCATAGGTCGTGACACCAAGCCCCCTGCCTCGGGCCTGTGACCAGTCAATGTCTTATAGTAAGGTCGTCTTACATAGTGTTGGCATAGGTCGTGACACCAAGCCCCTTGCCTCGGGCCTGTGACCAGTCAATGTCTTATAGTAAGGTCGTCTTACATAGTATTAGCATAGATCGTGACACCAAGCCCCTGCCTCGGGCCTGTGGCCAGTCAATGTCTCATAGTAAGGTCGTCTTACATAGTGTTAGCATAGGTCGTGACACCAAGCCCCTTGCCTCGGGCCTGTGACCAGTCAATGTCTTATAGTAAGGTCGTCTTACATAGTATTAGCATAGATCGTGACACCAAGCCCCTTGCCTCGGGCCTGTGGCCAGTCAATGTCTCATAGTAAGGTCGTCTTACATAGTATTAGCATAGATCGTGACACCAAGCCCCCTGCCTCTGGGCCTGACGCTAGTCACCTGAATGGGAGTAACGAGTTTGAGGTAGTAGAGGTTTCATTAACTGGACTGTAGACCTCTCAAACTTTATGACTAAAACTGTGTTCTTTGGCAAGGGAGATAAGAGCCGAGCGGCTGGGCGCTCCCTTGCTACATTCTTCCTTTTCAATTTCTTTTATTTCTTCAACTTTTCACAAAGACAACCACACTGACTATATTATATTGTAGTACAACATGGAGCACTACTTTGTACAGAAACCTTAATATTAAAGGGTGCTTAAGTGTGTAGTTCTTTTCAAAGTGTTTTCACTTCTGCGGTGTCACAGTCAGAGATTTTATTTTTTCCCAACTCTGATGCGTTTCTACATTTTATGAGTATATTTTTGTTGTTATTGTAATATCGTGGACATGTGAGATCGACTAAAATATCCCTTCACAAATAAAAACATTTATTAAAAGTTACTGTATTAATAATGATTACAAATGTTTGTACGAACTTTGCATGATATATTTGTAAACGTATCACGTTTAGTCACATGAACTCACTTTTATTACTTTTTTTGCGCACAGATACACAAATGATACTCCTGTACGGCATGGCAGCATTCTCTGTGTTTATAGCGTTTGCTATAGTGTTGGTGTTTTTTGCGAACAAGTGAGTATCATAACCTAAAAGTAAGTAAAACTAAATACACCCTGTAAGATAAATTTGTAGAATTATGTAGCCTTAACGTGTGCGAGTGTGTGTCTTATATGATAAGAATTATTAAGTTTTGCTCCTTAGAACAACAGCCTCTCACATTTTCCTCTTGTTTAACCTTTACAACGAACTCTAACCTACACAGTAACAAACTTACGCTTAAAGTTAAGAACTAGAAACTATGCTTACAAAGAAGTGTCGTGCGGTACCGCAGCAAGAAATCCCTGGGGAGGAGGTAATGACATTCCAGGAAGACAGGGAGCTGATTTATAACCTCGAAGCAAAGTTTTGAAAACTAAATTCTATTTTATTCACTCCTAACGCTTTACATTAAAACAAATTGGCATAACGAATTTATTTTACTCCTAAGGTTTAAAGCTTTTTAATTTAACACTGCCTAAGCCATCAACACTATATTTGAATACTCGTAACTGCGGTTAATTAGGAATCAGATTACAGACTCCAATAAATAATACGATTTTACAACATTTTTGTTAACACAGTTTTCATGTTAACAAGCCACAGAGAAATATTATATCTACATTGGTTAGTCTATTTGGCACTTGGAGTTTTCTCAGACACGAAGCCATGTATTTACGCGCATTGAAGTCTTTAAGCACATTGTAAACGCTTATCCACTCACAGCATTCAATTCACTGACAACTTGTTCCATATAAAAACTACCCTTGATGTTATAATAATTTAATTTTATAAGAGATTAAAATTATTGTTAAATGTGTTGCAAAACTATTACATTTAAAATAACGTTTAGCCTGTAAAAACTTTAAAAGGACCTTTACAATTATTCAGAGACCTTTAACCTCCAAACCTCCCCCTCTGAGACTGGTTTAGTGAAAATTTTGGTTTTAAGAAATAATACTTTCAAAGATTATTATAACATTTTTAATAAAAGGCTTAAAATGTTCAATATGAAAGGTGCCTGACATTTGTCAAATGTTCTCGTATTTCTCAGACCGTCTGGTCTCACGTCTTAATAGATTGGGCTTGCGACAAACTGAGGAAGGATATTTTAACCTAACTGTTGCAATGTTGTATCTTATTCAAGGCAGTTGCTAGCATCATCAACCACAAGATTTGGTTTGTAGTTTGTGCTGTAACATAAACGTCATTGTACTTGTTTTCCTCCAGCCCGCCAGTTCCAAACCCAACGTATGTATCCGCTGGAAGATGCTAAACAACTAAAATACTCTGAATCATGCCAGCAATTGTAGGGATATCTTGAGACTTCAACTCAACCGAACCTACAAATCTCTCGAGTTTTCCTCGACTCTCATCATAGAACCACGAACCTATAAAAGGTGGTACTTTCCCGG